>JAIUND010003685.1:0-14786 GCA_034699125.1 Gisinianus flammeolus
AAGACGGACGCAGTCGTCGCATTTCCACAAATTAAGGAAAATCGTTATAGTTCCTTTGTGAACTTAACAGACGAAATTTATGTATTACAATGAGAGAAATTCGGGTGATTTGAGTTTTTGAGTTTGAGAAAGGAACCTTTGAAATTAAAATTCCCGCTCAAGTGAGGATGATTTTGATTGAGGGTTTGAAGCTCATTGAAGATTTTGACATTGAGTGTCGACCAGCTCCGGAAAATGATGAAATTGACGGCGAGAGCCGTGCTGAAAATCACGCAGAGCATTAGCATGATCGGGAGTTCAGTCAGGGAATTTTCAAGTTCAAAATCCCCCGCGCTTTCTCTTCCTCTTTCCACGTCCGGATTTGTATTTGTGGTTGTGGTCGAATGTGCCACTCGGGAAATGCAGAAAATGATGTGAGATGTGGCTAGACACTGCCACATTTTGAAGAGGACTCTTTTCCCGCGGGAATCTTGATTTTGACAGAATGATTGCGTGGTGGTGTGCGAGAGGGGATTTTGGGGTTTTTTCTTGTCGTCGTCGTGGGTGGTCTTATAATAATGGAATTTCAACGGGAGCATACCGATTTGGGAGAGGGCGGCAAAGGATTGGAAATTGAATTTTGAAATCCCCCTCCCCAACACTCTCGACCACAATACAGAATCCAGAACTGTTTTCATGATGGTTTTTATCCTTGAATTTGTGTGGATTTGAGATTTGAGTTGATAAATTGGCGACCACAAAACTGGAACAGTCTTTTCTTCCCAAAATTTTGATGGAATTTTCTGAGTGAAATCGGTGAACGGAATTTGATGGATCCGCTCATTCCTTTTTTACGCCAAAATATATGTGAAACATTGAAAATACGGGTGGAAAAATGTCAGGTGAATGTCCGAAGTGAGACTTTTATGAAGGCAAAATAACGAAATGACACACATTTTCTCTTTTTGATTATATGGCGCCGAAAATAAAAAATGTGATGGTACAAATAAATGTGTCCTAGTTTTGACGTGACTAATAATAAACTGATGGTTAACTCCATTAAATTGTCTTTACCATTAAATCAGCAATCATCCCCTTATTTTTTTCATTTTCATTTCCGTTTTCGGTTGTTCACGCGCCGCGGTTTTGATGGATAAAGACGATAATTGCGGGTCAATTTGAAAAAAATTGCGGTGTGTGGTTATTTGAATTTCAGGGTTGTGGAACAGGAATTTCGTGGAGAGCTGACCGAATTTCCACTATGATTAAATGAAATTAGGATAACAATGTAACACAATTTAGTGGGGCCCACGGTATTTAAAAAAAAAAACACGAAGAATTTCTACTGGCACGAAAACTAGCACTATTAAAAAAACTCTGAATTGTTTAAATTGTTTTTCTCTGTCAATTTTCTCTGTCAAATTCCCAAGACAAAAGTCAACGAAAATTCAAATGTTTGTGTGTGCATGTGGTTCGATTTATTTCGTAACGTGCAAAAAACTTGAAATTTTGAATTCAAAGTCGACTTTTGAATGACAAACATAATATAATATACAAATGACAGTGAAATAATCAATTAAATTTTTTGAATTTGAATTTGAATTATATATATACAGATTTCAATGAAATTACGATTTATATATATTTCCCGGGGAAATTTGAATATGTACATGTGAAAATTTATCAGGGGAGAAAAGAAATCAAAGGATATAAATCGCCTGGGTCATCAAAGTGGACTGTCCCGGGACTTTTGGGACATAATCCGATCCATCCTCATTCTTGACCTCTTCAAAGATGAGTGAAGCCGTTTGAGTGAATCCAGCTTTGGCAGCTGCTCGCCGGGAAAATACACTGGAGAAACTGGCTTTGGCCAAAAAAAATCCTGAAAGAAGTAAATATATATATAAATGTATAAATAAAATTCCAATCAAAATCAGAATCACAGAATCAAATGTGTTTCTATATCATTTTGTAATTTCTCCCGCAATTTCCGTGATTTTCATGATTTATTTTAATGTATATATATGTGAAAAAAGGGAACCTCGAGCTCTAGTCAAAAGAATGGAGCGCTTGTACATTTCCGTCACGAGTCCTCGTCTCCGAAATTCCGGGGCGACACAGGCAAACAGTAGATCCGCATACGTCTCCAGTTCATACTTGTCAAAGATATTTGATTGGCCGTCCATGACCTTCAGGCGCGTCAAAATCAAAGCCGTTTGAGGAGCTTTCAGGTCAAAAAGGGACCAATCGATGCTTTTCTTGTGGTCAAAGGACAATCGAGCTCCAGCTACCTTTTTTATATTACATACTTATCATCTGTTAAGTTCACAAACGAACTAAAACGATTTTCCTTAATTTGCGGAAATGCGACGACTGCGTTCGTCTTTGTGGGTAAAATTGTGAAAAAATTCAGGGTGACACAGAAAAGGTCATGGCCGACAATCATGTCGAAGGACCCAACGCTCCATCTCCAGTCCTTTGACCTTTGGAGCAGGTCAACGAAATTAAGGAAAATAATTATAAATCGTTTGTGAACTTAACAGACGATATATATATATATTTTTTTTTATTCAATAACGAAACAAAATTAAAATGTAAACCCACACACCAATTCTCTCCCGCGCCAATTTTAAACACTAAACAGTAATATGTACATACATATATATTTACACAGGATTTATATATGCGTGGTATATTTTTAAACTTGAATAATTGTGAAACATACTTTCCCAGTCGCCTTGTGAATCGCGAGGAAACTGAGATTATCACTCAGGAAATAGCTCCAAAGCTTCCGGAAATCATTGTCATATTCCTCAGAATACCCCAAAGCCATTGTCATTGGTTCATCGGGGTAGTACGCGACCCTTAGTAAATCCGCAATCAAATCCGTGTCCGCAACTGTTGCTTTCCTGAATGTGAATTCATTCCAATCTCCTTCGACAAATTCCTCCATTTTTTCCACTATATACACACACTATCACTGTGGAAATAAATCAAAATTCAAATTCAAATGCACAAAGAATTAAAACTCTCAGAGTCTTTTTGAGTTGCGCTCAAACCAAACTGAAACTGAAATTGAAGCTCAAGTGAGAGCACAGCAAATAACGATGACGATGAGGATTCGCAAGAGCTAATGTAATATAATAATTGAATGTTTACTGTGTGTGGAAAACCGCACAGGCTGATTGTGAGAGGAAAGAGAGAGAGAAAAAGCCTTGAGGAAAACACGCAGGGGAATCTCGTTTGTGCTTTGCTTTTGCATATATATATGATGTGCTGTGTGTGTGTGTGTCGTTTGGCTTTGCATTGGAATTTGAAGTATATAGACTTTTGAAAGTGGGATTGCGTGAGTTCCTGAGTTATCTGATGTGATAATTCAACTTATATGTCAGTCGTTGTCCAGTTGTCCATTGTGCACACATGACGAGGACAAACGAGTTTTTCTCACAATCCCAAAACGACCTTCTCATCAGAATGTCCAACTGGATGAAGATTAAAGAAGAGTTAATTGAGCTTTCCACAAATGCGATGACGATGAACTTCTAATGTACAATACATATGTATATGTGGGTTGAGTCTGTTTTTGTGTTAATATTTTGTCCATGATTTTTTTCTCGAAGGGCAATTGCAAATCATAATTATAATAATAAATTCACGGTGACGGTGGGGAGATTCTGGAGAGTCGAGAGATGAAAAAATGTGGATTTGAATTCAAAATAAAAGAGGGTTGCACCTCTCTCTCTCTCTGTGCATGAAACAAATGTACATATTCCGCGGTTTTGACGAAAAATGTACAGCGAGCCAAAAAAAACCTGGATTTATTTATATGTTCATGTAACCCTTTTGTTTTTCTCGAAAGAATCTGGATGGGGAAAACGGAGCAGATAAATAAATTATAAGTCATCCTTGCATGCCGAGACGAGTAGGAAATCCAGCGGCTCCACAAATACAAATTCAAAATTCTCACATTTTTCCAATTAAATTCCAATTTCGAAATTGTGCTTCTCTCTCTTTTAATTGGACTCGTACAATCCACATTCAATTACGAATATTACATTTAGTTAAATTAAAATAGTCGAGTGTCTACAGCCTCGTTTTGTCCCCATGGGCGAATCCCATCCGAATCCCTCACGAGAATTGTTTACATTTTTCACATTTATACATCTGAGGAGATTTGTACAAAAAAGTGTTGTATAATTCCAGTTTTTGGTAATCCTAATTCAATACAGGTAATTCTTTTTTAAATCCTTTTTGATAATTCCAATTCCTTACTAATTCTTTCTGCCACTCCTTTTGGTATATCCAAATTCCTTAGTAATTCTTCCTACTGATGCTTTTGGTGATTGTAATTCTAGGTAATTCTTACTATTCGTACTTAATCGTACTAATACGTAATTCTGGAATCGATTCCCAAAGAATTACCGAAAGAATTATACAAGACTGTGTACACAGACATTTATACAAATGTACAACATTTCGAATCAATTCATTTAATTAAATTATTGTGTGTGTGTGTGTATAGTCAAACAAAATCTCCGTATTCATTTCAAAATGTTGATTGCTGATTCGTATTCAATTTGAAACAAATGATGGTTTATTTTGATTTAACGTTTTGACATGGTAATATATTTAATATTTGTCCAAATTAACTATTAACGGCGTAGTTAAAATGACAAGAGAATATTATGGGTTATTTAATTATGTAATTAATGTTGGTCTTCTATTTTTTTTACACAGACGTGGAAGAAAGGAAAGTGAGACTGAGATATACGGAAAAATATCTCAACTCTGTGTTCCTGCTGCTGGAATGAAAATGGAAATGGGAAATTCTGGATTTGTCCCGATGGAAATCAAACAGGAAATCAAAATGGAAATTGAGGATTCTCCATCTAAATCTAAATCCCATCACGGGATTTCCCCGCTGTTAATTGAGACCAAATACGAAATCAAAGTGGAGAAATGGCTGTACGAAACGGAATTACAAATAGAACCGGAAACGGAGTTTCATTTCCCCACCTGTGAAAAATGTCACAAGAAATGACCACTTTATTTTTTTTAATGATTTCTAATATTTTTAAGTAGCATCATATTTTTTTCCGATTTTTAATCGCTCAATTTCCAAAATTTCACAACAGCACCATTTTCACTGTCACACACTGAAATCTCAAGTGGCCCATTTTCGATGAACATTCACGACATCTCGCGATGGTTACTACCACATACCTGGGGGCGTCCTTAAATATATTTGCAAGTTGAAGTAACAAACAAATTACGTTAAAATGAACGACGTTGAAATTGTCTTTGCTGGTGGTGTTTTAACTGTATAACAAACTGTAAACTCCGTATGAAAACACTCCGTTTCAATCTTCTTCTTCTAGTGCACACGTATAATAATGTCACCAGATTATCGTAGCAGTTTTTACCACCATTAACCTCTGTGCGAGGGGCGTGCAAAATCATGCGCTGTACAAGAAATCCTTTGGAAAAGACTTTCCCAAGGCTAAAAAGGCCGTTATACCATTCATATTATAATACATGTGCATAGTATTCATAGATTATATAACAACAAAAATAAAAAGTAAACAAAAAAAAAAATTCTTCAAAAGCGTTTTTATATATACAAACTTTTGTTCTTTGTTTGCATAGTTTTGTTCATACGGAATTAATTAGTCGACGCGTCGACACAGAAACGTGTGTGAAATTCTCATCTTCAACTACATATACCTTGAAACTTCTCCAAATTCTCATTATTTTGAAATTATCCAATCAAAACCTTTTGTCGGATTATCTTGGGCCGCTTGCCCAATGTTCTTTACGCTTTTCCTCGTCATCCTTGTCAATTTTCGAATCGGGAGGACAGAACTGTGGAAGGAACGTTGACATCATTAAAGACCATCTTCAAAAAATACGACTCAACCACTCAACTCATCACTCATTGATTTCTGTGAATTGGACTGCATGGAACTCTGGAACTGAAACTATGTGGTCGAGTCTGATCAAATAAATTCGTTGGGTTTTTAAACGGGTTAAAAAACCACTTGGTTTAAACCATATGGTTTTAATGGGGCACCAACCCTGTGCTCTCAAGGTGAACTTTGGTGGTGTGTGTTCCACACAGTCATTGGCTGTGGAACTCTCATAAACTTTATTTAATGTGTTTTTTATCTCTCTTTTTGTCTCAATTCTCACAGTTGAGAGGTTTGAGACGCGCGCGCGCGGAAACAGATTCTTACACAGGAAAAATTGCTTACTGTACAGGGTGATCCAAAATGAACTGAAATAAAACAAACATTCATAGCTCTGGAAGTATACAGCATATTGAGATGATGTAAAAAGGAATTGGTAGGGAATTGCTAAAAGTTTTGTTTGACATACGTAATAAGGACCCTGTTGAAGGGCCCTCAGAGTTACATGGACCTTTGTAAAGTGCCCTTAAGGGCCCCCTAAAAAATTATTTTTTGAAGGTGCAAAAGCTAAATATAACGTTCTCCTCACTTCTCGCAGTGTCTTATTTACTATATATGAGGAGCTACATAAGAAAACGGTGTGCAGACTATTTTTTAGAAGTGGAGATATATATTGGAGTTTGCGAATGTCGAGCAAAATTCTATAGCAGCGACATGCGCGAGAGTAAAATTCGTTTCATAGAGATTTTCTTGCACTCTGCCGTGTGTACTTTTACTTCCATTATAAAACTCAAAACTCTGGTGGCGATTTTTGATGAACGTTCGTTTTTACCTTTGCCGCTCACTCCTCGGAAAATCTCTTTAATTAAAACTTAATTAAAATGAATTATTTTTTTTACAGTATGGAAAAAATTCAAAGTAGTATGTGTGTGCGCACCGTTTTTTCATCCACATCGTCATATGGCCTGAATAGAGGTTTGAGTTTCATTGTACTTGTTGTATTATAATATATATAGGTGTGGTATTCAGCGAAGGTCCTCATAATTCCGAGCAGCGTCATTTTGGCATCAGAATCTTAAAGCAGTTTGGTATGGGTCGACAGTCGATCGAGTTTCAAATCCAAGATGAGCTCTCCAACTTGCTCGACCAATTGAAAGACAGTGACGGGACCCCCGTGAACGTCTCACATTTGCTTGGTTCCGCCATCATCAATTCTCTATGGCCCATTATTATGGGAGAAAAATTGAGTCCTGTGGACGTTAAGCATTTTGTTCAAATCATGCAGGAAAAGTATAATTCACATTCCAAATCAAAATTAGTTTGTTTATCTTTACTTTAATTTCGATCATTTTGTTTTTTTAAATGTTCCCACTTTTCTACACACAGGATAGTTTTTATTGGCTCGGTGATTTCTCAACTGGCACTTTTCGTGCCATGGATTGAAACTATGATCCGGATTTTGTCATTTCGTCAGTACTCCGTGACTCGAGGCAGACGAGATGGTTTGATTGAAATTTATGACTGGTTCGGGGTTCTCGTGAGGAAACATAAGCTAAGTTGGGTCAAAGGTCAACCACGAGATATTACGGACTCATTTCTGGATAAAATTGAGGAGGTCACAGATGTCAAATCCAGTTTCCACAAAGATCGTGAGTTATATATATAATCACAATAAAATTCACGTTGTGTGGTTTCTCATCAATTCTCAAATTGAATCTTCTTTTCCTGTGTTTTACGTTCTCCATCATTTGTGAGAACAGAAAACTTTTTGCAGTATTTCAGTGGGGACATATTAATGGGCGGAGTGGACACGACGAGCTCTTCCCTCGAGTGGCTCTTATTGTACATGGCCCAATATCCAGGAGTTCAAAAAAAATTCCAGATGGAAATCAGTCGAGTGACTGGGGATTCCCGACTTCCATCCCTCTCCGATCGGCCTCAAATGCCGTACACAGGCGCACTCATTTATGAGCTCCTTCGATTTTCCTCAATTTTTGCGCTCGGTGTCCATCATAAAACCCTGATGGACGTGACATTTGGAGGGTATGAAATCCGGAAAGGGACGATGGTCTTTGCCAATCTCTATGGCGTTCATCATGACCCGCAGATTTGGGGTGACCCGCAATATTTTCGACCCGAACGATTCCTGGGGAAACAAGGGAAAAAATTGAAGGTGGAGCATTTCCTTCCGTTTAGTACGGGGAAAAGAAATTGCATTGGGGAAGTCCTTGCGAGGGACGAACTGTTCCTGTATGCGACCGCCGTTTTCCAAAGATTCACCGTCTCTTTCCCCAACAATCAAATCCCGAAGGTTGAACGGATACCCTCACTCGTGACGAGCCCGAGCAATTTCCAAGTCCTTTTCCAAACGCGACATTCCGAGTAAAATGAAATTGATAGGGTAATAAAAATATGTACTGTAGTACATATATACTAAAGAACTTTGTCTATTTTAAACCTACTGAGCGTATATCTATATCCCATAGGCATCGTCTAAATATCCCAGGGAGAGAGAATAGAAAGTATACCTATATGCTCCACTATACTACTAGTAGTATAGTGGGCCTTTATATAAAATGTGTGTAAGAGAGAGAGAGAGTGGAGTCTGAATCTTGTTCATGACTTTATGACTTGACCCTTGGACATAGTCCTAGGGTCAATTTGTATAGGTTGGGTCTGAAAAGACGTCACGTCAAATGTGATTAACAAAATCAGGATAATCAACTGACTAATTGTTAGGTCGTTAATGAGCTCATTAGTTACTAATTACTAGGGAAATGCAAGGAATGCAGTCAAGACGATTGGAATTATATGTGTGTCTTTGTTGAATTTGACAAAAGAGTGTTGGCAATAGTTTTAGTTTATTAAATTGTTCCAAGGTCTTCATGTCGTCATCAATTTATGGAGGAAGCTGTTTAAAGTTTAAATCCTTTTCACAATAACGACATTTCCCTTGAGCACATAAACCGCTTTGAGAATCAGCAAGAGTTTACTATATACAACAGAAAACCAGGGGAAAACTTTGCACTATTAGGAATCAGACAATCACGTCATCATGAGCACAATTGCGCTAAATTTACCGTCCGGACGACTTATGAATTTTTTCAAACAAAACCATAACCTGTAAGTATACATATGGACAATAGATACATTTTACAAGTATTCTGTGATAGTTCATGTGTGTTAATGTATAAAATTAAAAAACATATAGATCCGCGTCTTCACCTCTGAAAGAGGAAGAGGCAAAGCTGCTTGGGCTGCTTAAGGAGATGCGCAAGACGTCCGAGATAGAAGCCTCCCGACTCTCACAGGATCCGCTAGCAGTTCGAGAAAGGTTTTGGACGACGGTCAGACGGGCTCAGACCACACCGCAATGCGTCATCGACTTTTGTGAGATTATTACTGCTATCATGACCACGGAAATGGAGCTTCGACCGTCAATGTCCAAAGAGGCAATCGGCAGACTCACCCATGACCTCTTCAACCTTGCCTTTTCAAAAGAGGGACTGGAATGCGTTGACCCCATGGGTGAGTCACTACATTAAAAACGCCCCCCTCAAATATTCATAATGCAGTCGGAACCTCCAATATGTGGAAATATAATTCATAAATTGACAAAAATGCACTCAAATTCCGAATCCCTACAAGCTTCACCGAGAATGCTAAAATGCAGAAAATCACTAAAATTACATTATTAATTACGCCAGTTTCCACATAAAGCAAGCGCAAAAATTGAATCGCAATAACTAGCCATTTTTGTGTCGGATCTCTTTGTATAATTCAGGTTTAAATTCTGATGGTGTCACTACCAATGGCGCTGTGGTCCCATGCTGCTCAATTTCAACAGCAGCAGGGCCGGAACAGTTGGCAGAGGCAGACTGGGCTGATCCCTGGGCAAATCTGCAGGAGTACATGGACGCCTCTTGGAGAGACTGGACTCAAAAACTGGACCAAGCTTACACCATAGCATACGGTGGAGTGAGACCGAAAGATGTTCTTCGTCTACCCCGCGCAAGTCCAGAGTACAAGCGCCTCCTTCAGACTTGCACAAGCTACTACACGCTTCACGGGGAACACCTCGCCGCCGTTAACTTTCTCTATTTCAATGGGCGACATCCAAATTCACCCGCCGTCTATGCTGCAACCACGTGGCTTAGCCATGGATGGATGGACGACTGGGTCAACATTAAAGACGGTATACATTTCAGTAGACAATTCTGCTTTGTAATCTTCCGAGTCTGTACACTGTAAACCAACTGTTTACATTATGTGAACGAATTAATTTTTTGAACAGGGACGGACAGCTCGTTCGAAGGTCACGCGTGTCCTGGAAACGGGTTGAGTGCTGCTCTCTGGCGGCCGGCCGTTCTCTGGGGATCCCTTCTCGGACAAAACTCCCGCAAGAATCAGTATGTCAAAGGCCCAATTTCTCGACATCCGAATGTGGATGCTCCTGATGCCGTTGTGAGCGTGTCCAAGAAGGAGGAGGAGGAGCTCATTCAGCTTCATTGGGAGCAGTTCTACTCATCCCGCTATGTCGACGGGCACAATCGGGCTTTTTTCGAGCTCCACCGGGCCACTGAGGAGGAGTGGGCCCTGGGAAAACATGAGGACCTCCTTAAATTTTGCCAAGTCTGCTCTGCCCGAGAGCTTCTTGCGCTCGGCTACAATGACATCTCGGATCATCTGACTGATACGCTGAGTGGCGAGGTCATGAACTCATTTGTCTGGCCGCATTTGAGAGAGAGCGCTGGCGGTGTTCTTGCAGCTTTTAGAGATTCCAGTTTGCTCCCGTGCTCTTGCGGACCGGAACAGAAGCGGCTCATGGATCTTTGGCAGGTGAGCCTGAGCACAGATGGTATTTAACTTATTCATAACTACGTACCGTAAAACTTGAATTAAAAGCCAAGGCTATAGTGTCTAAAATTCTTGAAATTGTACAAAAACCAAGGATAACACTCGATAGCATTACTGTAAATGGCTGGACACTACATAAAACCAGCGAAAAAACTAATAATAATAATAATAATTGAGGTAGGTTTTTAATTCAAGTTGTACGGTATATACAAAAAGTTAATTTGGAGGAGCCCTAAAAAATGTGTATCCGCAGGTTGGCAGCACCCTTGTTTTTGTGTTCATCCCGCGCTACTCGGGTGGACTCCAATTGGCGCCCCCGATCAAGTCTCACTTGCCCGGTTGGAGTGTCCGCGGAACGACCGCCTTGATCGACAGAACCGTGCGAAAAGGTATGTGGGCGGGCCTATTGGACACGGCCCTCAAAGAATCCTGCTCAAGGGAACAAATTGCCAAGGGATTTCTAAGGCTGGAAGACGTCGGCCTGGAACCTGTGTATTTTCACCCGTGGATCCCGGGTCATCTGGGAAATAATGGGGAAAAAATCCAGGTGGCGCCAGGAGACAACCCAAATTTTGATATAGGAACAGCTGTGGAGTTTGCAGCCGCGCTTTGTGGTGAACGAGTGGGTGGGATTCTCCGACGGAGTTGTACCATGCTCCTGGCCGCAATGGACAAGTGGATATTGCAAGAGTTGGGCGTCGAAGAAGGTCTTAAAGTCATTAATCAGGTCTCAGATGACATTGTCACTTGTAGCGAGCTAGATGAAGAGCGTGAGGACAATGAAATCTTTCGTCGAGCTCTCTGCATGATCTCCGAGTGTTATGTGCACAGCTGGTTTGTGGGGGCCGCGAGGGCTGTGGATTCGGCCGTCGATCAGCTTGGAAATCAGACGGGCAATCAGCCCTGACAATCATATATATGTTTACATCATGTGTGATGGACACGCAACTGTGCAATTAATTATTATTTAAACATTTTTAAACATTTGGGGTTTAGACTATATAGCATAAAACACAGAGTTCAAATCATGCAGTTTCTGAAAACAGCTCAGTCGTATATAATCAGCTTTGTATATACAATTTTGGTTTTGGGCACAAATGTTGATTAGCTTGAAAAACAGTGGTTTTCTGGAAAAACTCAATAAAAGAGACGAAGGGCATAAGTTCTTTACCTATTATAACAGTGACGACCTTCGGCCTATAAAGCTAAAATTGCTTCTTAAGAATCCGTGGTTAGTCCACTTGGTATAATCGGCCCAGGCCTTACATAAAATTTTTGCAGTTTACACTGTAGATAAAAATGACTTTTGCCTTAAAATGCCTACAAATTAAGGAAAATTGGCTCTTTTTAGAACTTACACTAATATGTAAAACGCTGAAATAATTATTTTTACATTAGATAAGAAGAAATGGTTGAGGTAAGGCTGACTGGGCCAATGCTTACTCCCTATGCTTACTTCCAAAGTCCCTCCCTCGCCGCGGAAATAGCACACAGTGTTGCCACTCTACATTTTCCTATGCTTACTGTATATCAAAGTTTGTTCAGGCTTTCCATACGGTCAACTTGAATTCGTACTTTTGATGTGTATTTCCATGGGTATAACAATAGTCTAATTAGTCATGTTGTATGCACTATTTTCAATCATGACCAGCCGACATGCTACACATATGATAAATTGTATGATTTAATGTGCTGTAATAACATGATTGTGTATGTACGTCAAATTTCTTTTGAGCAGAAATAAAGCATTATAATAATAATAGTAGTATTTGGGCGCAGTGAGAGTCTCACGACGTTTTTAGTCAAAATCAATGCATCAACCTTACAGAATGAACTTAATCGATGTGCGGAGGGTGTCCGGTGAAGTGTTATAAAGTGAACTGTTATAATCCATGGGATATAAAGTGAAATATTATAAAAAAATATTAGAATCAAGTATGTGACATAAAGGAGAGCTTAACTTTGACTCATGCCGATTCCCCTCTTTCGTGGAAATGCCACGAGTCATGACCCGTCTTGCGATGTTGAAGGATTATCTATTATCTTTTGTACTCTGGACTTGAGCTATTTCATTTGTATTTGTGCATACTAAAAGGCATACTACTTTTTACCCATTAAACACCAACAACCTTAAATACATGCAGGGAAAATGTCAATTCAAATTATTTCCGAAAAACTTGAAGTTTCTTCTATTTATGGAAAAAACACGATTAAGCGTGTGCAGAAGGTTTTGTATTTAACTTTAATAGAAAATATCGAGACTCGACATACTTTACTTGAATCAATATTCGTAGAGGATGTAAAGCCCGTCTTGCGGTCGTAACAACCGAAAACGGAGTTGAAGCAACTCGATCGGGGATTCACTGCAATCACATGTCAGATCCCGGAAAGTAGGTAACATTTTTCTCCTTGCATTTTCCATACTCTGATGTTCAAAATCTTGGGTATAAAATCCGTATCACTCATTTTTTTAAAATATTTACAGGATGACGGCAATGAGAATAAAAATAAGCTCTTTACGGATTTCCTCATTTCATTGGCATTTAAAAATATTAAATCAAACAATATTTGAAAACTGAGCTCATGTGCACTCTTAGAAATCCTAATTGTTCACTTTGTCTGTAATCCTAATATAAAAAAAGGATCTACAACTTGTTGATCCTACATGTTACGCCAGCCGGAATCCCTTGGATTCCGGTGTTCAAGAATTTAAGTAATTCCATTACAGAAATCCCACGGATGTGGTATTCTGAATCTACATCAATTCGTTCATACTTGATCCCAAGGATGTGCTATGTTAAATTGACATGATGGGCGTATTGGAATTATGCGGATTCCACCTAACTTGAATCCAGAAGAATTTGTATATATGCTGAATACTGGGGATTAGTATATTGGAATTGTTTGAATTCCAACCTACGTTGAATTCAGAAGATTTCGTATGTTGTATACTTGGGATTACAAATGCTGCAATCGTGAGGGATTCCTTGGTTGCGTAATCTCCTGGATTCAGATCTATGATAATCCCAAGAATAAGGCTAATACGCTAAGAGAATGGGGGATACACAAGGGATTCCGGTCAAGTGACTGGGTTTGGGATTATTTTCGGATTGACAATTTTCTGAATCTGTGGGATTCCGTTTTTTGTCAATCCTAATTCACAAACTTATACATTACGTGAATGGGGGATTACCATAGGAATGCAGACAAAGTGAAGAATTAGGATTCCGAATTCCTTAGAGTGATGAGTTACACGCACAGAAGACATGTACAGAAATTCCATTCTGTCGATTGAACATGTAATAAAGTCAAGTGCAAGAGGGAAGGAAATATATCGGGGGAAAAAGTCGTAGCCTATATAAATAAATAAGCTCAATCCATCACATGAAAAATACAAGGGAAATTCCTTTATTTTAATTCCTCAGTGAATGTTTAAATGCCCAGTTTTAAATTAAATCTTTTAATTGAATGAAATGAAAATAATCTTCATAAAAATAAATTTAATGGTGAAAAGACAGTTTGCCATTTGCCTTCATTAAATTTGGAGGAGTAAGGACAATGGGGATTATATAAGGGAAGCGAGAGGCAAAATCCCAACTGGGATTTCTTGGCTATGCTAACAAAACCCCCATCAAATGTTACTCTGCGTACAAAATATAATAAATCTTTTTTTTATAACATTTAGTTTTTATAACATTTCACTGTTATAACGTTTCACCTTATAACATGTGGATTTATAACATTTCACTTTATAACATTTCACCCGAAACGAAACAAAATGACGAGGAATCCGACTCTGTGAAGTCAAACTCCAAGAAATACGAATGCTATATAAACCCCAAATTTGGTGTTTTCGAGAAATAATCAAATTCGTTGGATTCTGTGGGATGAAAAAAAATAAGGAATATATACATACGATTCTGTGCCAAGTTGTGCCATTTGGTTTAGCGAGACAAGCGAGTTTATGATCAAGCGGCCAGACAGGGTGTATGGGATGGTTGGGGTAACACTTTAACTATACACTCTGAGCACAACTAATCATGT
>JAIUND010003686.1:0-14785 GCA_034699125.1 Gisinianus flammeolus
AATCCCAATTCGTTCATTACAATTCGCGTAAATGGGAAAAACTTTTGCTGGTCATTTTTACCCTCCGCTCCCTTACTGTGCGGAAGAAAGTTCTCACTGTGTTCACACAGCCGCGGAGCAGTTTTTTGTTCAGAATTTAATTTTTAAAAAAATGAGTTTCAATGCAAAATAAGATGAATCTCATCGTCCTTCAAAATTTGAAGTTCAAATCAATTTATTACACAATTCAAAATACCTCGCTATGAACTAAATGTTTTTAATTTATTACAATTTCCTTTGAATTTCCCTTTTACATTGCCTGTGCGAAGGCAAAACCGAAGCCGAGGAAAAAAACAAAATTATTATAATTTTGGGGAAGTTTTGTCCACACATAGTTCTTATGCGGTACAATTTGCACCGTAAACTTGTTTTGGATACGCTTTCACCCTATTCGTCCGCTCCTTATCACATGAAATCTTGTTATTGGTGACGCCCAACAAATTCTTGGAATTGGCATCCAAATACTTTTGAAATGTTTTTTGGGGGAGTGTCGTGAGGCCGCAGGAACCCATGTCCAACAAAGTGGGTCTTCCATTGGCACCAATCCCAGAGTCCGCACTGAACGTGTCCTCATTCAGTCCTGCATTTTTGCCGAGTGCAACGATGAAGGCGGAATCGGAATTGTCACTCTCAGCCAAGGTGAAAGCATCTTGGGCCGCGCTACTGATTTGATTGCTGGTCAAAAATAGTCCAATGAGCTTACTATTGGCCGAGAATGAGTCGGCGTTCAATTTGGTAATCTGATTATTGTCGATCATGAGGAGCTCGAGATTCACCAGTTTGGACAGACCCGGGAGGAGTTCCGACTTTTGATTCCCTACAATTCGATTACTGCCCAGACTGAGGAATTTGAAGGACTCGGGGTTAAAGACCGAAAGGGACGTCCCAAAACCCTTATCTGTAATGACGTTGGCCAGAATGAGGACGTTGGTTGCATTAATAGTTCCAGGGGTGGCTGTGCGGCCCCTAAAGGCCTTCAATTGTCCGTTCCCTAGAATTAGGAGCGTGGTCATGGATGAACGAAAAAGGGGCTTGGCGTTCAGGGTGGTCATGTCAGTTAAGGCCAAGGCAAAGGAGCCGATCGTGAGGACTTGATCATCGGAGATTCCGTTGAATTGGCGGACTTGGGCGAAGAGTGTGTCCACTTGGGTTTGATTGATGGTGTCGCCGAAACAAAGGAGGGCCCCTTTTGGGTCCGCTCCGTGTTACAAGTGCAAGGCTCAATCGTTTCTGGTTCGGGGCAGGTGAAAGCTGTATGTACATGTATATGAAGACAAGTAACGTCAAAAACCGATAGTGGACAAATGAACAAATGACACATTAGAGTTTGAGTAAGGGACAAACAAAAAGTTCTGATGAAGGAGTACCTTCCGCTTCCGCTTAACCGTGAGGGACTGAATTGATCCCTTGAATCTCTTGGATACCCTTCAAAGACAGTTCCGGGAGCGCATTTTCGCGGGCCGAGAAATATTCCGCTACATCCTGATAAGATATTTCCGAGTTGATCGATTCGGGGTGACCTGTGAAAGAAAACAAGGGGTGAAATATCGTATTCAAATTTTAAAATTCAAATCAAGGCTGACTCGAAACTGAACAGTTTTTTGAAGAGGGAGGAACAATTTTAAAGACACATTTTTAAATGGGGTTTGAAGTTTGAACGTACAAGTGGTCAAAGTGAGGGCTCCAATGGCCAAAGCCAAAAGGAAAAAAATTTGTCCCATGGGGAAAAGAAGTGAGTGTGATGGCGAGTCTGGTGAAGAGAAGTTTCAATTATTATAGGTGTGTGAAGTGAATTGACTTTATTAACGTGTTAAATCGTTAAATGACGGTTAGGGAATTACGTAAGCAGATGCAATAAGATCTTTAAATGATGTGAGTGTAATAAATTCACTTGGGAAATTCCAGGTTATATACGGGATCGGATTCCAATTGTCTTCCTTGAAAATATACACGAACAATGTGATGACGAACCGCTAAATAAATTACAATTAAACGGTCAAATTTGTAGGGAAAATGCCAGTAGAAATATCAAAGGAAAAGCAGGATGGCAGATGCTTATATAGGCACAGATGCTGCAAATACTACAATTAAATTCAAAGTGATCCATCAACATCCACATGTAAACCGAAAACAGTTCAAAGTGATGAAATTATCCTTTATTGTTTTACCACATATGCCCACACTTTATGTGTATCTGTTTATTTTAACGAAACCCAACACCACCAAATATCGTTTACTCATATATATATGTACAAACGATTCTGCAAACACTTTGACATGGGAACATTTAAGAGTTTCCTGCACTATGTAATTTCAATACATAAAACAATTATGTGGGGTTGAATTTAACTATAGTGAGTTTGAAACAAATGTCAAGTTCAAGCTGTTATGTCAATGACGATGTCCTTTGTTAAGCCTTATGAGTAATATGAGTATAGTTGGTAGTGGGGCAGAGATGAGCACCGAATTACCAAAAAGTACAGTAGGCAGTAGGAATCGTTTATATATATATGAGAACCGTATTTATAATAGAAAATCGGCTTAAAGAGGAGTATTTTGAAGCGTTGGTTGATTAAATGTATCTCATGTATATTAAGAGAAATTCGGGTTTAATATATAAATAGAATAGACTAAAATCGTCCCTTTTTTTTACTTTTATGAGTCGACTGTAAATCGATAAGAGAATTCGTATGGATTTCACATAAAATATGTGAGGAATTATCTTTGAATATTCATTTTTCTATATACCAACAAAACTTACAAAACTGAAATTTTTTTGGAAACTGTGGTGAAACATTTGGGATTACTTTGGGATTGACAATTTTCTGAATCTATGGGATTGCGTTTTTTCCGTAAGAAAAATGTATAATCCCAAGGCAAAAGCTTATATAATACATTACGCGAATAGGGGATTACCATAGGAATACAGACAAACCGCACAATTAGGATTCCGTTTCCCTAAGAGTGTAATATGATCCTTTCTCATGTAAATTAAGAAACATATTCCTCGTAAACATCATAACAGTATTATATGAGGGATAAGAAACATTAAAAGTTTGAAGTATTTGTTAAATTTATTAATGTTGTTGTTGGTTAAATAAATGAAGTTCTGTACTTGTATTTGTATTAGCACTGGCTATTTGTTATCGAATTGCAGTGATGTAAACGCATTGAATCAACCGTTTCAGACGTTAGGGTAATGATGGGGCACCAGGATTTAGGACATTTCAAAGCAATGGGCTTTAGATTGGAAACTGTGTAGGTCCAACCCCATCTCACCTTTATACACGTTCACTATTTCCTTGTATACATACGTTTGATAGAAATAAAACTGTTTAATTGTCTTGTCACAATGAACTTGACCATGCAATATTTGATGGATCACTCTCATCCACTAAACACGAATCAAATATTGATAATTCCAAAACAATTCTCGGAAACTGTCACCTTGTCTATATTATAATTAATCTCCAAATTTTCCCTGAGCGATATAGTTCAATTGTTATTCCAACTCAAAATGTGTCCATGATTGGAAGCTTCATATTACTCATTTGTTAATTAACACTATCATTTGACCTTTGTTCAAGCTCTTAACCTATATCAATATCAAATGTATGCGTCGTAATTTTACAGATAAGGGGCGTGTGGGTATATAAACACGGACCACTCATAAAAATCGATATGTCTTAAATTTGTACTCGTCCACAAAATACGGACCTTTCTGACACTAAATAAAGTCGATGGAAATTTACACACAATGTTTTGAGTTTTGACAAAAATTTAAGTCAATGAACAATGAACAAAAAATTATTCGTTTTCATGACGTAAAAAATGTTCACATGGTACACTTTTACCCGCATGTTCCTTAGTTGAAACTAAAATAAATTGATATAAATATGGAGGGCCGGTGAAGCTGCATCAGGATTTCTTCGTCAGTTAAGTAACTGATAACAATTATAAAACAGTTCCTATTGCTAGTTTGAATTAGAATACTTCTAAAAACGTCACCTTGCAATATGTTCACCATGACAAAATTAACACTTTCCTTCACGCTGTTTCTTTTGTCTATATTTGTTCAAAATTCTAAAGCAACCACCGGTAAATATTTTGTATAAATATAAAGACTTTATATATCCACATATAAATAATTCGTGGTACACATAATCAGTTCATTAACTCGAGGATAATATGCTTTTATATAGGTATAGATTCCATCAGTTCCGACAGCACGTTGGAGTTGGGACAAATTCAAAATTCCCTCTCCGAACTCTATGGGAAGCATAACGAACTGCGGACAGAACACGTGATCCTTGCCTCCGCTCACCATGCCCTTCAAATCAATTCAACGCGTCTGAACGCAGCCCACAATTCCCTTCAAACTTTACACCTTGCCCTTGAAGCAGCTCACAAGGCCTTAGAAACTGATCCAAGTATGAAATATATAGTAATAGAAATAGATATAGAACTTTGCCATAATCTTTAATTCTAGTTTTCATAATTAATGTAAGCTTAATCATGTTTTTTTCAGTACCAGTTGGTTTCGTGTACGTTCAATTACCCAGGCAATCCAGTCCTCAAACCCTTTGGCCAGGGATCAGTTGGACAGACGAAACAGGAAGTTATGGTGGACTTTTCTTCCGAGCAGAAGGCGGCACCTCTGCCGGATTTGGATTAAACCAAGAAGAAAGTTCACCTAGAATTACTAAACTATTCAGAACCAACGGGGGTTCCGTTCAGAGTGAAATTGATGTGGAGTATAATAATGGTTGGAGTGATCGTTTGGACTTGGGCAAGGCAAGTGGTCAAGACTCTCAAAATGTATTGTTAGTACATTCATCAAGTGGGGAGGTTCGTCCAACTAATACAGCCGTCCGCATTTGGCGACGAACCGTTTAATTATATGAATATGTATTAAAGGCCACTCCTGTGGCATTTATTTATGTCATTACAGTCAGAGCTCTTTCTATATGTCAGATTTTTGTCATAAATAAATGTACTCGTTTGAATCCACTCTTGCATATATATATAGAACTTCTAACATATAGAACGAGAAAACACAATTTCATTGTCACTGTGCCCCTATTATAAACCAGGGGCAGCGCATTTTGTTCATTTATTGTGGGTTATCATTTTTCATCCGCAGGAGGTATAACGGGGCATTTTACACGCTGGAAATGGTGGAGCAGCATCGTCAAATACTACTAATTATGGGAAAACGCTTTGGGCAGGTGGAGATACCTCCCATTGTAATACTCCATAGGATCAGGTTAGCATAGACAACTCAATGCTTTTGTTCACCCCACCGTTCCCCCAAGCCTCCCCACGTTCGGGGGGGGGGTCTGATAATTTTTGAGAAAACCACATGGGAAAAACTCAAAAATCGAATGCGCTCACTTGGGTTCGAACCAGGGACTATATCGAACGATTCCTTTATACCAGACTGCTGCTCCCGGCCTTACGGGATTTTGGGGGGTACAAGTGAATATAAACCATTAGAAACTTTATTGTGGGAAAATTCCAATTTTGAAAGCGCTGAAGGAAAAACTATATCGTGATGATTTGCACAAATCACTATATATTCAAACTCCACAACATTCAAAAAGGATTTGTTCTCAATTTGAATTGAAAACAATTTAATTGATCTAAACTGTATATCGTCTGTTAAGTTCACAAACGAACTATAACGATTTTCCTTAATTTGCTGAAATGCGAGTAGGTACTGCGACTTTGTGGGTAAAATTCTAAAATAATTGAGGGTCACAGAAAAGGTCATGGCAGACAATAATGTCTCAGGCCCCAAAGCTCCATCTCCAGCCGTTTGACCTTTGGAGCAGGTCAACGAAATTAAGGAAAATAATTATAGTTCGTTTGTGAACTTAACAGACGATATTTGGTTATAGAACGGATGTGATCACATCCGTTCGGACAATAGATTTTATGGAACGGATAATATAGACCACATCCGCTCGTACAATAATAGGTTCTAAGGCTGAATTGACAATCATAACTATATATTAAAGATTTACATTCAACTATATATATAGAACGGATGCAATATATCTGTTTTTACAACAATACGCACATATAAGAGTTGTAATTTGTATTATTTGTAATTGTAAGTGCGACATTTTCATCATTGCCAAAAATGAACATGGCATCGCGTGAGAAATTCACTCTTCGTCATACAATTTTCTTATATTTGAACATTATATATCCGTATTTAAATTACAATTACAACAGCACACTAAGTCAGATTAAAATGCTTACGTAGTACATTCATAGAAGGGGACCATGCAGGGAAGGAAAAATGAAATTTTTTGCTCCAGATAAAGATTAAACCACACCATTTGTCAGCAAAGTATAGCTGATCACAATTAAAAAACAGTTACTATATAGTTGCTCATCATCATGACAAAATTAACTCTTCCTTCCTTCACACTGCTCCTTTTGTCTACATTGTTTCAGAACCCCAAAGCAACCACTAGTAAGTATTTTTTGTATAATGAGACTATATAAATATTTCATGGGACATGTATATAAAATCAGTTAATATAATCAAAGGATGTGTTGGTTACAAAAGGTTCCAGTTCCAGTGCCAGCAGGGCGTCCGAGTTGTGTGGGAGCCCGGAATGGATCCCGTACACAAACACCAAATGCCTCAAGCTACTGCACAACTTGGTCACTTTTGACGAAGCCCGACAACTTTGTGACCTGGAATCCTCGGGTGATGAGACAGATCCGCTCATCACCATTCACATTCACTCCAAAGAGGAGCAAGACGCCATCTCTCAACTACTCTTTTCAGAGCTGATGGGAGGTGTTGGATTTAGGCGATCGGCCAAGAATTCCAACGGATACAATTATGATGCTCAGCGACTTAATTATAAGCTATATAATTTTGGCCTTAATCGATAACTGACTAGCAAGCAGGAATGACTGTAATAAACAGAATTCTTTGACGAGTAATCTTAACTTATTTATTTGTCAACATTTTCTTATTTTCCTTTAATACTGTACTACACTAGGTTTTTGATTGATTAATTGACATAGGGTCAATTGGGATTTAATTTATATTTATTTTCTATGAGAGAGAAATATAATATAGCCAACTCAGACCGAGGCTGATCTTCGTCTTGTCGAGTCTGATGAGAAGCATTCCCATCGGAGCGAATCATTTTCTTCTAGGGGGAAATGATCCAGGTGAGTCGTCGCTCATTCACTGGTCGAATCGTCATCGGATGATTTTTTCTTGACTTGAAAGTTCAGATGTGAACGACCGTTTAATTTGATAAGGAATTTCCCTTGCATGATTATTCTATTGAATTTATAGATTATTCAAATACTTAAATTTACTAGAAGGATAATTCTTAATGGTAAATCCCAATGTGAGACTTTTACCATGTTATACTTATGTAACTTACTTTATGTGTGTGTATATATATCTCAAGTAAATACATTTTTATGACCTCTCATTTGAGGTCAAAGGAAAGAGATAAATAATCAGATGTGTATATTTCCTTAATCTAGAACATGGCATGGACTCGAATATTCTTCAGATGGAAAGAATTATAGAAATTTTATATTGATTATTTTTATACCTATATCATTTTTATCTAAGGGAAAATGAGAATTGCTTTTCTTGTATTTCTAAATTAAGGATTTAATAAATGATTTCATTTAAGATGAAAACCGAAACACTCCCCAGCAATGAAGAATTTTTAAACATACTTAATTAATGATAACAACAATTAAAGGGGATAATTTTTTAAAGGTATGTATCTTTTATCTACTAGTTCACCAATCACTTTCCTTAGGGAAAGGTATGAGATGAGAAACGTGTTTCTTCTCAAAGATTAGAAACTCGAGAGTTCCGGGAATGATATTCCCCCAAGCATCTTCTTGGTATCGTCCATTGGATTTGACATCTACTCGTCTGACGATTCCAGTTTCGAGGACAGTATGGACCTTGATGATTCGCCCGGTTTTTCACTGTCGGATAGGCTGCAAGTTGTCCACCAATAGACATCTCCTAGCTTCAGGTTCCTATGGACATGGGTCCATTTGGTCCAAGTCTGGAGAGACTAGATAGATCCGAGACCAGATGGTCCGGAATCTTTTCGTCTCATCCTTGATGAAGCGATATTGAGAGATCAAGTCTCTCTTCTTTTCCTCACAATAGTTCTCTTCTGCCTCTGGGACTTCCGGAGCTGCTCTTCCCATCAAGAAGTGACATGGAGTCAAGTAAGTCAGATCATTGATGTCTTCTGACGCTGGGAGGAGGGGACGAGAGTTCATAATCATAGTGATGTCACTCAAGACCGTATAGAGCTGGATATAGTCTAGGGTTTGAGTCCTCAACGTCCGTTTCAGATGAGTCTTCATCGTTTTTACTGCCGCTTCCCACAAGCCTCCCATATGTAGAGTAGCTGGGGGATTGAAAATCCAATCGATTTGATGTTGGTGTGAGCAGTGTTGCGGAGCTTTTCTTTGTTTTGATGCATCCAGTTCTTGATTTCCTTGGCTGCTCCGACGAAATTGGTTCCAAGGTCGGACCGGATGGTTGTTGGGAATCCTCGAGGATTTGTGTGACGAATGAGGGCCATCATGAATTCGTCTACTGACAATTCTTTGACGAGCTCGAGATTCACGGCCTTTGTTTACATACAGACGGAGACCATGATCCAAACTTTTATGACCTCATATCTGTCATCCTCTATCTCTTCTTTGAGGATAAATTTTGCTCTTTTATTCCCTTTCATCCCTCTTGAAGATCTCTATATCTTCTTCTCTTTCCGGTCTTCTACATTGAGTGTTCGCTTTATAAAAAAGGGGACGGCATCATCCACTCCTATATCCCGGAAGGCAAAAGTGTTATTGACTCGGGACGGGGGAAGATTTCCCATTTTTTGAGGGATGGGAAGCAGTTTCGACAATTATTGACGATTTTCCTAGCATGTTGCACTCCTCGTAGAATCCGGAATTTGGCTCCAATCTTGAAGATCATCAGATGGGCTCCACCATGGAGCGTTTTTAGATGAATCTGTCGGAGGAGGTCTGTGAAAAGATGGTCCCATCCCAAAATCATGGGATGTCGTTCATTATATTTTAAGGAGGAGTTTTGGATTCTCCCTCCTACTCGGAGGATCCCTTCTTTATCAATGAAAGGGTTGAGACGAGTGAGTCACACCCGCTGAGTTTACTCCAGTCCCGACGTAATGCCAACTTCGGATCCTGTCCTCGGGAGGAATATCCTCTTCCGTTGTGAGTGTCTGAATTACCAGCACCCTGTTTCCCACATACATTTGAAGATCTGCCGAATCCCTTTTTAGCCAGAGTAGGACTATTTCTGAATCCGTCCAGTAGCAAATCCTTTTGAATTTGATTCTGGTCTCTAGATGTTGGAGAACTTCATTTGTGAGTTTTGCTCCGATTTCGGCTGCTAACAACTCCAGTCTTGGAATCGATGGCTTTCGGATGGGGACGACTCTTGATCTGGCTGCGGTCAAGTGGGAGATCCAGTCATCATCTCCATGGCTCCATAGGCGTCTTTAGAGGCATCAGAAAAACAATGGAGTTCATACTCAATGCTTTCTGATCTGTTTTCTGGGGTGACTAATCTGGGGATTTGTAATTTAGCCAGATCTGGGAGTTGGTTTTGATAAATCTCCCATTCCCTTTTGACGGCTGGAGTCACCTCATCGTCCCATTTGACCTTGGATAGCCAGATGGCTTGGAGGATTATTTTTCCTCTAGTAACGACGGGGTTTACGAGTCCAGTTGGATCAAAAAGCTTCGCCACCTCCGAGACGACATATCTTTTTGTTGGGTTGAGTGAGGGTGGATTTCTTTTAATTTTAAAGTAGAAGTATCCATGTCCGACACTCGGATTAAACTGGAGGCCGAGAGTCTTCAAATTTGATTCCTCGTTCATTGGTCGATCGGGATTGATCGTCCATTCAGCCCTGGGGATTTCCTCCAGAATTTCTTTCTGGGTGGTGACCCATTGGGTGAGGTGAAATCCCACGTACTCCGTGATTATTTGTAATTCCAATACCAGCTGCTTCCCGGCTTCGATGGAATCCACTCCGCTCCATAGATTATCCATATAGGTATCTATGTCCAATGCGGCGGCTGATTCTGGGAGCGTCCGTCTGTGGATTCGGATCGTCTCCTTGAGGACTCGGAGGGCCAAAAAGGGGGAACAAGAGAGTCCGAATGGTAAAACTGTCATTCCAAATTCTCTGATGGGAGAGTCAGCATGTTCCTACCATAGGAAACGAAGGAAATCTCTTTGGTATAGATGTATCTGGATCTGGAGGAACATCTTCTTGATATCCGCCCCGATGAGAAACAGAGGAATTCTCATTCTGATGAGGATTCCGGCCAGACTATTTTGTAAGTCGGGTCCAGTAAAGAGCTGGTCGTTGAGTGAGTTCCCTCGCAAAGTGAGGGCCGAGGCAACCATGACGGGACGGACCTTGGTTGAGCTCGACTCTTGTTTAATGACCATGTGCATTGGAATGTAATAATGAAGATTATGTGGGATGTTTATTTTCTCGGGAGAAATTTCCTCCGCGTGTCCCGCCTCGATGAGAGTTTTGACGGATGTATTGAAGGCAATCTTCTTATATCCAGTCGGATCCTTATCATATTGACGGTGAGTTGAGTACAACCTTGAAACCGATCCAAGTTTGGATCGTCCCAAGGGATTTAATAGGGTTTCTGAGGTGAAGGGAATGCGGACCCAGACCACGCCATATTGAAATCCCAATTTCTCCATCGGCCGACTCCATCCTCGAGCCAAAAGTTGAATCAATTCTGCTGGGATGTTGGGCCGGAGAATGTGGATATTATGATTGTCCACAAAGAATTTTTCTGCAAGCTGGTCTCTTTTGGTTGTCAATTTCTTGAGAGGGGGCTCCGAAATAGTCCAGAGGCGCTCGACAGAATCTTGGAGCTCCTGGAGAATCCGAGTTTCTTCCGACTCGGTCTCCTGTTTGATGAGTTGGTGGGTATTGACAGCCACCCACACGTCCGAGGCGAAGCAAGGCATCTGAATGAGGCCAGAGGTCTTTCTGCATACGGTGGGGTAGTTTCTCCATAAACTATTCAGCCAAATCTGGTTTCCTCCGCTCCGGGAGTACCAGGTGGACCGGTGAGGATCCTTCTCATCTTTGATTTGTGGACCACTCCTGCTCCGAATATGAAATCCACTTGACCAGCTGAGAAAAAGGTATTGTCGGCAACGTAAAGTTGGATGGGTTTCAGATGACTCCATTTTTTAATATCAAAGGAGGAGGAGGGAGTGTGGCCAGCGCAGAGATCAATGACGAAACATTGCACTGTGAGGTAGAAGAAGGCATCGTACTTGGATCTGATAGTGACTCTTGTCACGTAATTTGCAGATCCACAGGATTTACTAGCAACGCCAATCAATTGACAATTGATTGGGGTGAGGGGAAGATTTAACCTTTTCGCCATCGAGAGGGTTAGGAAATTGGCTGAAGAGCAGTTGTCCCACAGTCCTCTCATTTGGTTGACAAATCCCTCTTTGGTCTCTACAAAGACCTTGATAAGGGGAATTAGTGCATTCCCCGCAGCTATAAAATTGATCTGTACTTGCTGCATATTTTTCTGGAGATAGACTTCTCCATGTTTAATGACCATGGTGGTCTCTTGAGGAGACTCCACGTCACTCGTGGAGGCGACAGCTTCCGTGTGGAAAACGGAAGCTGTCTTTTTCTTTCCTCCTTTCCCCTCTTTTCCGCCTTTCCTCTAGGGAGAGCTTGGGGGAGGAGTCTGTTGGGACTGAGGAGAATGGGAATGCTCCTGCGATTGAGACGGATCCTCGGAGCACAATAACGCGTGGTGGTTCTTCCTACAGCCTCGACAAGTAAATTTCGAAGTACAATCCTTCGATGGGTGAAGACCCAAGCAATTGAAGCAGCACCTGGCTTTGCTGAGTAGATCTTTCTTGGCTGAGATTCCAGCGGCAAGAAGAGTGGGGCAAGTCCAGGGTCTATGGGGCTCGTTACAAATAGTACAATTATCCGTAAAGGATGAGTAAGTTTGTTGAGAGTTCTGTTTACAATTCATGGGGGGAGGAGGAGGAGCCATCTTCTTGGGAGGAGATGCTTCATTCTTCATCCCGAGTGCCCGGTCATAGATGAATCCGAGCAGTCGCTTCGAGGGTTGATAGGCGTTGGTGGGAGCGTGAAGATTCCAGGCAGCCATGGTATCGTCATCCAGTTTGTCCTCTAGATGAAAGACGATCCAGACATCCCAAGTGAGAGAGTCCACATTCCTTTTGTTCAAATTAGCAAATACTAATTGAGTAACGTCATGAAGATTAAAAAGGTTGACTCGGTTGACCTTGTGGATTCTCGGGATTTCCTTAAACTTATAGAGTAAGTTTTTAATGATCTTTTTCTCGTTCACAAAACGAGATTTGAAAGTCATCATGACTCGATCAAATGAATCTTCATCTGCTCCGCTGACATTACATATCTCCAATGCCAATCCAGTACAGTGAGATTTGAGGAGGAGGAATTTTTCCAGTGGAGTGATGGTGGCTTGATTCCCGAAGGCAGCATTGAAAGTGGGGATGAAGGCATCCCAATTCTGGGCCGTCCCATCAAATTTTCCAATGTCCACTTTATAGCTGAGGTGGGAGTGTTTCCCGAAGATCGACCCGGATGTGGATGACGACGATCCACCGGCGGTATTTCCCGTGCCTCTCTCGGAGATGAGTCCAGCTTGATGAACTCTAAGGGCACTCCGAAGGGCTTCATCAATAGTAGTACAACTATGTTGGACTTCATCAATTCGGGAGGGCATCAATCCACAAATCTCACTTGAGATTATTTCAGCTTGCTTTAGTTTCCTTTCCAGCACACTCATCATGTACTTCGCTTCTTCCGCCCCGATGACATAATCCTCGTCATCAAATAGGCTGAAGTAGCGTTTCCCAAATTCCGTAAGAGCGGCAAGTTGATTAAAGATGGTGTCAACCTTTTGAGCGACCTGCTTTACCTCTTCTGCGGTTCCTTGTCCATTCTTTTGGCTTTTGGCTTCTTCTTAATTCTTCTTCAACTCCGACTGCTTCTTTTTGGATTCATCATCTGACATCTTGAAGGCAGGGGGAATTGAACGAGGGACGTTGAAAAGGAAAGTATATCCAGTCTCCGGAGAATTCGGAGGGGATTCAACAGTCGAAGGACGAGGAATGTATGAGGGGGTGGAGTCAAATCAGGTTTGGGGATTATCTCCTTCCGGCGGGAGATTCGGGTCGACCCGGATTGGCCCTTTGTCAAAAGACTCAAAGTTGGTCGTTGAGACAACTTCAGAGCTCCCTCTTTGAACTTCATGTGAAGCATAATGAGCTGCGAACACAACATCGAACTCTTCGCTCCGCTCACCATGCCCTTGAAATCAATTCAACGAGTCTGAGGACTGCTCACAATTCCCTTCAAACTTCACATAATGCACTTCAAGCAGCTCAGATTGCCTTAGAGACGACCAATGCAGGTATATAATATAGAAATATAGACTTTGCCTGACAAAACCTTTCAATCATTTTGGTGGAAATGTAAGATAATGTAAACTGAATCATGTTTGTATATTTTTTATTTTGACAGTCCCAATTGGTTTCGTGTACATTCAAATGCCCAGACAATCCGGGCCCCAAACCCTCTGGCCAGGGATCACGTGGACAGATGAAACAGCAAGTTATGGTGGAATTTTCTTTCGAGCAGAAGGTGGAAGCTCAGCCGGATTTGGACTCAACCAAGCGGAAAGTTCACCTAGAATTACTAAACTACGTCGAACCAGCGGGGATCCCGCTCAGACTGAAGTGGAAGTGGAGTACAAGAATAATTGGAGTTATCGCCTTAATTTGGGGCGGGTGAGTGGTCAGGACTCTCTCAATGTCATGGAAGTATTTTCAACGGGTGGGGAGGTTTATCCAAGTAATACAGCCATCCGCATTTGGAGACGAACCATTTAATTGGTTAAGGCCATTCTTGGCATGTTTGTGTAATAATTTGACACCACCTGACGAGGAGGGTAGACAAAATCAAAACATTATCTCAAGTTGGTGGGGAGGGAGGTCGAAAAATGGGCTTTTGGTGGTCAGCCCCTTAATAAAGCCTATTTAATTCAATTCAGAACGGGGTTTTTTTGTTGCGTAATTGTGGAAAATAGGAATTTTGAACGTATAACGCCAGTCTTTC
The DNA here is from genome assembly GCA_034699125.1 of Gisinianus flammeolus. Classification (NCBI taxonomy): domain Eukaryota; kingdom Metazoa; phylum Arthropoda; class Collembola; order Symphypleona; family Katiannidae; genus Gisinianus; species Gisinianus flammeolus. The sequence goes on from JAIUND010003686.1 coordinate 14,271, forward strand.
CCATATTATATTGCGATTAAATAAGGATAATCTTCCGTTTCCTCTTTTGATGCGTGGGAATGGCTCTACTTCTATTGCTCGTTCATTTTGAGCTGGAACAGGAAAATAAAGTATGTCATCACGATTCCGGAAATCTGCAAACAAAGGAATCATGTTAATTTAATTAAATATTAAATGCACAAAATCCACACAACAATCTGTTTATATTTTCACTGCATCTTTCGTCTGTGGTTTCTCATTCTTCCTCTCTTTCACTCTCACCACAGGAATGAGACTGTTGTCAATGTTGACGAAATTCATGGCAGAGAGATTCCATTGCCAACGCGTCATCCACTCCAGCACTTGACGAATCTATCAAAACAAAAAAAAACCAATGTGTGACATCTTTTATTATTGTCTAATATTAAATTCTCGCTCGAAAGAAAAATACTCTTACTATGTATATCGTCTGTTAAGTTCAAAAACGTACTATAATTATTTTCCTTAATTTCGTTTGACCGGGTTTGACCTGTTCT
>JAIUND010003687.1:0-14775 GCA_034699125.1 Gisinianus flammeolus
CCCATACATACAATAAACTACAGGCTTGTATACCCATACATACAATAAACTACAGGCTTGTATACCCATACATACAAAAATTGATTACTGTAAGATATAGACACACAACAGATCCCGTTTTCTCTCCGTTCAATTATGATGACTATATACCTAGCTCTGTTGTGCGTACTTGATGATCTTATAGTTATAATTAAGGAAGGTTTATGAACCTCTCTTTCTCCATTTCTCTCAGTCTTGCGTTAGTCCTCTGTTCCTTCCTAATTGTGACTGCCACTCATATGTAGTACTGCATGTTGGTACTATCAGTTCATCATACATATTCGTATTCGTATAACTTGTATACATTCACAAACGATCTGTTGTATAATAAATAATACAATGTAAGTTGTTGAACATGATGAGCAAATACCAATATAAAATGTCTCTAATATAAATATGAAAAAGCTTCACATGCAAACAAATGCCATGTATATGGGACAGGAAATTACAGGGGGGGAAATTCTCACACACACTAATACCAGCTATCGAATGGACTTTGAAAATAAAGACCGAATAGAAAAAAATGTGATGGAATATTAACAAAAGTCACGTTCAAAATAATGGGAAACGTAGTAGATGAGAAAACTTGAATGAAAGTCGAAAATGATTGTGGATTTTCTGAATTGACTTGTTCATTTTCCTCCCGATATTAACGACAGTATACAGACTACAGACCAGCATACAAACAAACCAAGGAGTCATGAACGGCGATCGGAATTCGGCAAACTCATTAAATTAACAACGGATAATAACCGTAGAGTTGGAAAATGAGAAATAGTAGGAATCTATACCATTTATACGCATTTTCATATGCATGAATGTACGGACGAATATATGCAGGTATTTTATCATGTAAAACTTAAAGCTCATGGTACAACAGTAAATTGTGTGTATATTCTAACTGAGTACGTTGAATTGCAATATATTACTCTTTGTTTTCAAAACTTACCCTTACCGAGCGAATTGTTCTTGTGAAGCTGATTTTTTAGTTTGATGTGTCGAGGACGCGTTGGAGTGTTTGAAGTTGTTGTGGACGTGGAATGAAATTCCCCTTCTGGGCTTCCTGCAGGTGAATCCATAAAACCGGATCGTGAGGACGAACCTCCTGAACTCACTCCGGAAGAACTCAATAACGATGGTCGAAGAATTTGTTTACTCCGAACTGTATAAAAAAACATAAAACAAGTTTAGAATATCAGTACTACTACAAAAATCATTTTACAACCTCCATCTCACTTTCAATTCATTTCAATACAGATGAAAGGCATTTGACATTGACAGATTAACTACAAAACACTTCCCCAATCGCTATTTTCAAAGAGCAGATTCTTCCCGTCTGCTGTCATGTTAATAATGGTAGATATGGTATGGCCGGTTCATTTAATTTTCAACAATACAAAACGATCTTTAAATGTTTAAAGCTTTCTTCGAATATTACTGATGGCAATTTTAACATATAGGAAAGTAAAATTTTTTGTTTTTCCTTGGCTTCCTGCTTAAAAATGGCACTACAGCCTATAATTTATAGGGATAGAACAAATTACTCGCTTATCTTATCCGGATATCCAGGATACTTTTTTCCTAACTAATAAGAACTTGAATATAATTTGTAGTGCTATGTGGCTAATAGCCACTGGCTATTGAATGATAAGACAATCGGGATTTCCTTTCACATGTTAGCAATTGATACTGACCACTGATAGTCTACAAACTTAGAGGTATTAGTATCTGTATTTATGCATTACATTAGAGTTATATTTTTCATTTTGCGGAGAAATATGCTCCAAAATGAAATAAAACTACAAGGCAAATTTTTTCCTTGACAGTGTCCTTTACTTTGGTTTTCTCACCGTCTTGAGGCTTGTGATGGTTACATAATGCGTATTAATGTACTGAATCGTTGTTTTTTTGCTGCTTGTTTCAGCTGAATTGAAGGTAAAAAGAATCAAGTGTTTTGACTTGCGACTTTTGAGTTCACTCACTCTTGAACTTCCTTATTTCTTCAGTGACGATGGATTGCATTTGCCATTTACCAGCCGTCATAAAAATCGTAACAACAATACTTCAAATCCCAAGTTTGCGTAGTATATCTAATTCTAATGCCAATTATCAACTACATGAGACTGCAAGTTAAAACATCTCAACCATATAATGACTGCGTAAGTGAAATACAACTTGTCCCGGGTAGTATAACTTTCAAACTACCTATACTCTAAAAGATCATCAAAGTTGGTATCTTTCTCTATAGCAAACTCATTTTATTCATTTTGTTAAAACATGATGTAAACCAGAAAATATGCAAGTACAAAACATTTACAACGTCTAAGACTATAGACGGCAACAAATCTAACCGCAGCACGTACTTAAATTTCCAACCAGACTCTGCATTGTAATAAGTACTTATACATTATTACATTATACTTTCAACTCTGAAACCCTAATCAAAAGCGAACTTGAAATCTACCAAACATCATAGTTTATCGACAATAATAATAATAATAACTCTGCATAAACTAAATAAAATACATAAAATAAATCATCTACAGAATAACTCTACAATAATGAGTAGAAACTGTACAAAGAATTTAATTTAATGATGTAGCATGAAATAAGAAATTTGATAGCTTGAAATATTTGGCATGTCATATGGACTGATGGATGCAGCGTGTTGAAGTGATTTAATTATTGGTCTTTGTACAAGTATAAGCTTGCTGAGGAATGCAAAGAGAAAATAAAAGAGTAAACCACAGGACAGTACTAAACAAACCACCTACTGAGACTCTGGCTTACTTTAATAACAAAACCTAAGGACATGACTGTATTGTAAATTACACAGAGATTTATCTGGACATTGGTATGACCACTGTTTTGTTTTATTACAATCAAATGTATACGTACAAAGAAAAAGTCTAAATAATAACACATTGTCTGCTCCAATTCCTTCGATTCTCCTAGAAAGCTCGTATGAGAAATTGCAACGGCTCAAATTACAAACAACAGACCAACGTTTCAATTTCATTGCATTCTGTCCATCCGTGTCCTTTAAAATTACCTTCATTTCCCAACATTCATTTTCTTATACTTTCGTCACCAGAAATTGTTTTCAAAGTTTCAGAACAGGTATATATTCAAAATAAAACGGAATTTTTAGCTTGACCGTCCATATAAGAACTGGACGGAAGTTGTTTGGAGAGTTCCTTAAGTGCAACAACGTTGTCAACATACAAAAAACAAATGACACTGAACGAACTCTCCATGTAAGGATAAAATTCAGTATATATGTACTGTTGACATTGAATGCGGAAAATTCTGAAGCGCATTGAACATTTGAATGACATTTCACTAGAGCTATACATATACAGACTCTGTACCTTGGTGACGGATACATAAAATTCATTACAATTTCAGTACTCTACCGATTGAAATATGGTTGAACTTCACGCCATGGTAGGTAGCAGTGCCGTAATCATATAAATCTATTATATAATATTTCTTTTATAAATAATTGAACACAGAAAACATACCTATACGTATAGCTAAAATATAAAGGGTCAGGGATAGACAGAGTCGGCTATCATATCATGTCATATCGTCATGGTTGTTGCCTTTGCCTTTTGAAAATTGAAAGTGTCAACTGCTGAGTGGTTGCTCTGGGTCTTCGCACAGTTCGTCTCCTCTAAAGTATTACTACTTGAAAAGTTCTTCTTCCGTACGACAAAACAGAGAACATAAGCTTATAGGATTCATCAAGGTGTAATAATCTGTAGAATTCAAAAATCTCCATCCGGATGCATCCGACACTATACGTACTGTGATCGTGTGTTGTATAACATCAAACCATCAAACCATGGACATTAAAAATAATAATATTAGCTTGTCATGGCTTCTCTGAGAGCTCTCTTGTCATCAAGTCGCTGCAAAATTCAATATCGTGAGAAATACCATGTACACATATAAAGTATGAAGTTCAAGTGGAAGCCATTATCTCATGTCTCTTTTTTCCTGACTTATAATATCTTAATACCCTAAAAGCCAAAACATCACAAGGCACGCATAGCACTTGTCGTCATTCCTGTCTCTTGTCAACAACAAGTTTGACTTGCCTTGTACGTACAACAACATTATTCAACTAACACCACAGTATGTACACGTTGTACATATGATGTAATTCATGTTCCGAATTTTTGAAAGCCCCGTAGTTTTCTTTTCTTTTCTTCTCTTCACTAGCAGGTACAATGTATGACAACACTGCAAGTGCATCTTTAATCTTTAGGCATTATCTATACAATAAACTCGAGTACTATACATTTAGTTTTTGCGATTTAAAAATAATTGCGCAAAGCTTTTTCATCGTTGAAACAAATGGAGTTTTAAGTGAGGGTACAATTAATAACATTATGGAAAATTAATAGTAACACGCATTATTATATATTATGTAACACTATGATGCAGGACGCACTAAAATAAGCTTGGATTTTTCATACCTGAACGACTGATAAAGTTGTAACGAGCTCTTGGCGTAACATATGGGGAATTCCCGGAGGTCATTATCGCTGAGTCCGAATCTGAATGATAGCCGGAGAGGTCACTTGAATCATCCTCGTAATCCTCCACCTCACCACCCAGGTCCTTTTTCACTTCTCTCATCATTTCCAATACCTATATTATACGTGTTTGGAAAAAATTACATTTTCAATTGTTATTATAATTAGTTTCCTCTATCTTGTTTACCATGATATACAAATTCCAAAATGACCTCTTTTAAATTCATAACATGCATTTTACATTTCTCATATCAAGTCATTCACAGGTTGTCCTGTTTATATTGTCTGTTGCATAACTATCCCTTTTATCCTTATGTTTTTTAGTATTATTACTCCAAGTTGGAGTCTCCAACTAATAGAAAAACTACCACTGCGTAAAGAACGCTCTTTCCAACTGTAGATAACACTGACGAAGAATTCGTCACACACAAATGTACTTACAAATTTACAAATTATTCATGCTTTTCTTGTCCACCCCGACAAAATTCGTTTATTTACAAAAATAAAATAGGTTTAAAAATTAAAATGCAAACATGAATTTGATAGGATAAAAATTGGGCAGGTGCGTTATAAAAAAACTGATGGTGGAGATTTTTATTGCCAAAATGTGACATAAAATATGCGTACAGCGTACAATTACACTACATTATGCAATATGAACTAGAATCATCATATGTGTACCACATTTAAATGCCAGATGCAAGTATATATTTAGATTATTTGGCAAGTTGATGCCTCGTTAAAATGTTGAACAACTATTCATAGCTACAATATACATTCGATTTTCATTCCATGGGCCGAATTTCAAGCGTCCTCTCAATCCTCAATTGTATAGATAATAAGATAACCATGTGGAGAGGACACACAAGATACTTTAAATGCCGTTGAAATTGTTCCCAAAAAAAATGTTCCAAAGAAAATGGTGTGAAGAAAGGATAACAATAACAAACACAGATGAAAAGTATTTCTAGTCTGTGACTCTCAGAGTGTCAGTAGGTAAATATTATTATAGGTTACAAAAATGTTTCAGGTTTGTTCAAAATTTACGTGACAGGTGAGCTATTGATTGTAGTAATGATACATAATAATATTGTAGGTAGCGTTTTATGATACCTGAGCTTTTTTGGTTTTCATTTAATATGATGTCTGCCATCCTATTAGGAAAAACAATGTGTAGTTTTGATTTTTCAATTACAGATATATACATAAATTGCCTGACAATTTATAACCCCAACAATACAATTAAGGTTACAGGAAGAATTTACAAATTGCAATTCATGTCTTTCGTTTGAATGTTAACGTTAATGCCTTGATGAATTTTTTTATTGTTCGCTTCTCATGTAGAATATATATAATAATTACTATGTGGTCAACCTTCACATTTGCCATCAATTAAAAGTACATGTGAGATGAAAATATACGTGATGAAGGTGAATTTATTTCTCTCCCTTCCTTTTGCTGATTGATGAAGACATCAAGAAATCCAAAGGAGTGACAGTAGGATAAAAATAAAGTCTGTCATCATCAAAGTAATTAACTATACCAAAAAATGAAACTCGTACCGTAGTTACTATTAATTTTATGGTGCCACACCATTCCCTTTGGTTATTAATCCCCTATATATTTATAATTACATACTTATAAGCCATTATAAATATATACAGGTGACAAAACACAACTTTCAAGTTTTCAGTTGTATCTTCTCGGAGGTTCATTCAGAGAGACTTATACACTTTTACTTGTGCGCCTCATCAGTGCGTGAATACACATAGTGCACTGATAATTATTGCTTGTTTTTTCTTGATTATTTAAAAACATTGATATGAAACTCTGATGTCTCAAGCTAATAGTATTGTACAATTGTAAACATTGGTATTTGTTTCGGAATAAGAAAGTGTGAAAATCCACAAATTTTGTGGTAATAACATCGTCGTTATTCGTCGTTAACTCTCCATCTACTAATATCATCCCAGAGCTGGGCCTAACGAGAGCCAAATCATTTGAAACTCAGATCCATTTGCTACCTAAACATAAATAATAATAGGCAGCTACTTAAAACTACTTGTACACAGGAATTTGAGACTAACAAACAAATAATAAACGGATATAACAACCGCAATTGAACTCAATTTGTCTACTCTGCGAATTCTAAGTTAATTACTACATCATGAATTTCAAAGCCTGTAGACAGCCTGCAGTTCTAAAGTAAACACACAAATACTCAAAGTAAATAACTTCTCTGCTAAAAGCAAAAAAACTACTAAAATAAACAATATCAAATTTCCCTATCGTTTGCGCCGAATCTACGCATGACAAGGAAACAATAAAAACGTAAAAAATTATAATGATTCTACAATTTTAAACTCTAAATAAAAAGTGCACGATTTTCGTCATTTGTTGACAAAGACACATAAGCCATGAACTTGACTTTCTCGATTATCATACTTTTACAATAAATAATTGCATATCCTTCACTTTGTAATGATCATAATGGTTGCTAATATCCGCATTTAACAGTCTCATTATGCCCGTAAACATTTAAGTCCTTTCGCTCTCAAAATTTGAAACTCGAATTGAAATATTTGTACAAGACAAATATGAATAAATAAGAATAAACACAGGTAATTGATTTACCTGTGTGAAAAAAAATCAAAGTTTTGAACTACAGCCTTGGGTAAAACATAATAAGTACAACTATACCCTATCACTATGCACGTAAATTATAATGAAAAATAATAAGCCCATGGCTCTTGCTTGCTCATAGCTTTCGTGGACAGCTCAAAAGAAAAGTAAAGCAAAAATGAAATCTTCCTTGTATTGCCATCACTTTTTCAGTCGAATAACATTAAAGTACGATGTTTACTGGCTGTATAGAGACAATCAGAACGCAAAGTTGACACTGTTATAGAGGAGAACGTGAAGCGGACGTCGTCCTTCCTTTCATTGAAGGAAACAAATCCCCACAAGTGTATTTAAAGAATCCACAAAAATGAGTATCAGTGTTTCACTCTGCCCTCAATTATCTGGACTGTATAGTTTAAATTGTAAAACATGGCGTATGTCAATCAATCATTTGGGTTTGGAAGTTTTTGCGTCGATGTAAGCGCTCTAGGGATGTTAATTGTTGTCATTCCTACAAACTACATTTAATCTTTTAAATGTTCACTCGTTGGAAGAGACACATCTTTCATATAGCTTGCAGCTTTTACTGCTTTACAAAATCGCCAAATCTTCATCAATTAAAACAACGAAACTCCATTTGAACGTACTTATAAAAACATGCCACATATGGCAATTAACAGTCACATATACGGGTAAGAATTCTCAACCACAGCAACTCTCGGGAAATATGCACGATGCATATAGAATAGACGAACGATAATAATAATAATAATTTTATTTTCTATCGATTCTTATTTAATTGTAACAACTTTTAAATGAGACAACCCTGAGCATTTTCCCTCATTGTCAAATAAAATGAGAGTATATATAGTACTGAATTGTCATTAGTTCAATGCACTAATAATCCATTCTTCTATGGAAATATAAGATTCAAGTTGTATACCTTTTCTTCTTCATCCCACCCTTGTCACGTTACTAATTACCATCACATAGAACTCTCATTAGCATGCCATGACATTGCATCGATTGGAATTTAGTTTTCCAAGCTCCAAACCTTATACGCATACATATATATCTGTATTTCCTATGGGTGATTAAACGCTGTACAAAGTGTCCCATTCTAATTTCGACCATCGTGCCATACATACAAAAAATAATTACAGATATCTATCTTATATCTTATATATGCTTCTTTTCACATTCTCAATTGAAATTTCGAATTTCAAGCCCATATACACCATAATTATTTAGAAAGATCGGAATTCTTTTTGCCCATTTCACACTTTTATCGTACCACCTCCCAATTCTTCGCTACATAAGCATCATAAGAGGGGTGGGAAGGAGAAGAAAATTAATTCCAAAGAAGTATTTAATCAAGAGACAAAGAACCCAAACAAATCTAGAAAAAGACAATTAAATATATGTGAACGGTAAGTCCAGTGTTGACTGAATGATCAATATTATATCTCAATGCAAAACAGGACAGCACACTATCACAAACGAATACTTTCACAAACATGTGCGAAATTAGAAATAAATATCCTTGCCTGACGAGCAAATATGCTAACAAACTGACAATGTATTGACACCTTTTATTCGCACCTTTTATAATTCGTCATCGTTTACTTTCTTCTTCATGCTTGTTCCACATTATGTAGTGAATGCATATGCCAAGAACTATCCCTGGAACATATTCTTATTATCAATATTATTTCTTCCGCATGGGAAAGTTTAATCAAATGATTTCACGAAAAAATAGAATACAAATGATCTCTCAATAAGAATTCTCATTTCGTATTGAAATGAAATAACTCTAGTGTGTATATCTCTTGAAACTCCACCTTATTAAATGTTACATGAGTTCAAGCAATGAGCAATGACGACTTACAGTTAGATATTAAATAATACAGATTCCTGATTACACATACGTCTGCAAAATCGTCCATCTTGTGCAGCACTTTTCTCCCTCAACGTCGCATTAACAGTAAAAGGGATGATTCCTTATTATTATTATTACTCTCGAGTAGACTTGAGATCAAACAACAAAAACGACTTCTTATTTCATCTTCCTGCCTCAGATTTCCTTCCATTCCCACATTTCCATATAAATATTTTGCCAAGTTAAGTTTTTTATCAAGCATATAATACAATCTGTATTTATTATCCGTTTCAACCAGTAAAATGCCTCAAGAAATCCAGATGCCAAGAGAAGGGAGAGAGAGAAAGAGGTGAGATTGAAGATGATCTGCTTTCCTCCTGCGTATAGATGTTATACGAGAAAAGTGCATGTATGCATAAAAAACAATTTGCAACATTGGTGTGCATAACAAAGTCTAGCTAATAACGGTACAGAGATAACTCAGTTTCCCTCCGTCTGCTGCCTGTCCTCTGATTTTGTAAAGTCTCAGCTCGTCAAGTGGATGAGTAACAAAACAACACAGGGGCGACTCTCTGTATCATTACGCGACTCATCTTTGAGAAAAATAAGCCAGATGGTAATAGAATGGGAATGTGTAGAGAGTGGTAGCTTAGGTGTAAATTCCTATAATATCGTAAGTGCAAATAAATCCTCATCTGAGGGGATAGAGTGAAAAAAACACCGTTGGATAATTTTCAGCGTCGTGATCTCTACATATGCATGCCTACATTGTACATATTAGTATAACATTATTTCTACCCTTATATTTTTCAATTGTAAACACTAACCAACAGCCAGAACCACAAATCTAAAATAGGGACAGCATGCAGCTCCACTGCAGAGTGTTATAATTGTCCACACACCGATTCTCAAAGTCTTTATGGAATGCAGTGCATTATATTCCGATTTATGCATATACATCCCACTAGCTGCGTGCCTATAGTTCATAGTTTCCAAAGAAGTAGGAGAGCACAAGTAATTAACACCAGGCGAGTAGAAATGGACAGATTGTCCAATAAACAGTTAAGAAATGGTACCTATACTCGTGTAATTTATAAAAAACATATGGTTCCATTAAAGAATCGTTTTTCAGTGAAGAGACAATTCGTCGTCCTGTGAGGAAATAGATTAGGCATAGTCTGAATTTGAGGATGACCAACTAGAGAGAACCGCATAATTTCACGAGCACAATGAAACGCATAATATATTATTATACATTATGACATACATTTAAAAAAATTCCCTTCTAGTGTAAAGTGTATATAGAAATGTTTTGTAATTTTCAAGAATCAAAACACCTTCTGTATAGCTTCTATATTACAAGTACATAAGAATGAAAATGTCCAAATGTTGTTGTACGGAAGTTATCTTACATTTCAGAGAGAATGGTGCGCTAAATCTTTTCCATTGCTATCTGATTTGCATCTTTACAAAGAATACCAGATGATGAAGATAAACGAAAAAACGGAAAAAAATTACTAGGCCCCGCTTAAAGCAATCTTCGTGTAAATTCCTCTTTAAGGAATTCCTATCTAGATTTTCACTAGATATTACATTTTTTGTGCGAGCTCGCTCTTCATCTATCTCAATCTAGGTCTCACGTTATTTTTCACTTTACTTTATACTCAAGCAACTCATTTCATAATAATTGTAAATTGTAGGATTGGAAGCTTGACGTAAACGTAGACAGTGAATGCAGTTGCAAATTTTTTGTTTTCATCTCATTTTCCTGTGACACCAAGAGATTCAAAATCTAAAGGGAGAGAGAGAGAGTTAATGCTCATGTGAATGAATTGGAATTGAATTAAATAGACGAAAAGAAATCCAAGTTAAAGTTGGACTTGCTCTCGCGACTCTGAACAATAAAGTCAAAAATACTGCAATGATGGAACAACATACAATACAATGTACAAAAAAGATTCAACAACAAGAACAAGGCAATATATGTTTCGAAAGGAAATGTTCAGCTTCAACTCTTTCCTTACAGTCTCCCTCCCTCCATTCATCAAAGGCAGTCAAAGAAAGCAAGTTGCTCACAGATTGACAATCATTTCAGCTTCCCGTTTACATCACATCAAAAGTCCGTTTTTGAGGATTTTAGTACTGCTCTGTGTGTCGTCAACAAATAGACATGTCTACGAAATATCAATACTTTACTTTACTCAGATTTTACTGAAAATCTTTGCTGCACACAGATTTCTAACTCTCGCATCTTTAATCTTTTTAAGCTCTAACTCTGATTCGAATATTAAAACGGAAATATATGACAAAGTCAAATAGCGAATACTTGAATACAAGTATTCGTAGTATTCGTACAAGTACATATCAACAAATTAAACTTAAAAAGTAACCATACATTTTTACAAGCACTGTACGCAGCTACATGCTCATGCTAAAGTACCATGCCCATGGTATCTGCAGGATACCATTTTCTTGTAAAATATCAAACTACGCAGACAGATAGACACAGCAGCAGACATTTCACATGAAAATCATCTTTTTTATTGTCTCTTGTTTCCTTCCTTTGGATGATGACACGGGCGCTGAATAGAACAGCAGAAGCGCTACAGTATTGAATAGAAACTAGCACTCATGCTTGATTCATATTGAAGGCAGGTACGGAAAGTTGTAATGAGTCAAATCTGTACATTCATAACTATAAACATATAGTGGCAATGACATTATCCTTCTACAAGAGAGAAAGAAGGGTAACTAAATCAAAACGACTAAAACATTAAATTAATTTAAATGGGAAACGGATAGATTATACTCCCCATATTATCAAAACGCTGTAAATAAACCAACCTGAACTACAACCAACTCCCAATACTGAATATACAGAAACGTGAATACAAATAAACGTACGCGTTCCATATTGTACGTTCATAATGAGATAAATGAGAGTTTATTAACGAGGGAGAAATCTCCCAATTATTAATATAATACACTTAATCAATGAGGCTATTCATACTTTTTTATAAATGGAATGTCCATCAATAATATAATGAGGAGAATGAACTACTACACTTCCACGATTTTCAATCCACTATACAATTTAAATTCAATATTGACTTTTGAAGGCATTTTTTTTCCTATACTCAATTAATAGTACTGTTGATCCAGTTGTAAACTTTATGATGTATGCGACAGTATGCGTTTGTGTGTGAAATGTGAACAAATTCTGAGCGTTCAAAAATGTTTCATATTAATTTATGGTGAAAATATTTTATCCTTATCACAACCTTCCCTACGTGTGTGTAGTGTACAAAGTTTAAAACATTTGAAAAAATAAGAATAATAAACTATAAGGACTGCGGAATGGCAGATGCGCTAGATGTAAGCAAGTAATTCCAAAAGGTATAAGTATAAATATAAATGCGTGTAAAAATAAAACGAGTTGGTGTGCAAAGAAAATAAAGAATTCTCTCTGTACATATGATGATGCAGTATCGCATGAGGAATTGAGATTCAAAAGAATAAGATGCGTAGAGAAAATAGAAAGGTGTTGACAATTACCTGTTTGCAACCTCGAGCGTATTTCATTAAAAGAGGGGCTACTACAAAATCTGTCGTGATGTCTCCGGCTTCTTTTCTCAGTTGTGTGAATTGAAATAGCGAATCTTTGTCACACTCGATGCGCCTTTGAAGAATCCCAAGAAGAAGGTCTAAACAATGATTATCCAATGTTGGCTCCACCACGTTCAACAACGATTTATTCTTTATCAGACGACTTTGGATTTCCTCCGCTCTGAAAGTAAAAGAATTACACATGTAAAATATTATAAGATACATCATCAGAATCACTTTAGTACATCTGCCTTCACAGTAAGTACGTAATTAGAAGATTTTTGCTTCAAATGTTGAAAAAAGTTTATGATTCTATATAAAAAGACTACGCTTTATTGGAAGCAAGTTCTTTTGTGCATATTCCGTAACCCAAAAACAAATACCTACGATAAGTAAATTTATTAAATGCACAAGCAAAACTACAAACTTTCCCGTATAAACCACTAAGCGAATTAGAGTGCGGTTTGGAATTTATAAAATTTTCTTTCGCTGTGGTTTTGTATTTAAGCATTATATGTACAAAGCCCTGATATTCTTTTCAGTATTTTATATTACATCCTTCTTTTTATTGAAGCTCGAGTGTGTACTTTTATAAATTCCCATGTATGCGAAGATGTGTACATTATACTAAATTATTTTTTGTTTCTATTGTTTTGGCATCACTTTATTTTGCTGAAAAAAGCCATTGATTGGACACATTTTCATATGTATATATATATATGTAGTTGGAGTAAAAGTGCAAAAGTGTTAGTTTCTCTTGATCATCACGATCACGTAACAATGTAATAACGTTTCAGGTCAAGATCTTGACCCGCATGAAATCCACGTCATCATTATCAACATATCATTTCATTTAGTTGGTAATCTGTCGCTTACAGTTTCAATATGTATTAGTAAACAGACAAAAAAAATAAGCATTGCAACTCATCTCTCTCTCAGTTCAGTTCAAATTGAACCTTGATTCTGAAGCAGGTGTTTCCATATCCAATCACTTCCATTTCTTTTTCGCCTAATTTATAATGTATTGTACGAGGTTGATCGGAAAGTTATGCGAGTTGTAGGATAACTTTTGATTGGAATGAGGTAGAAGAAAACGGTTGCAGGGGGTAAGAGTAGGGCCAAAAACGATGTTGTTTGTGAAGTATAGGCTCACTCCCTTAAGGGGTCTGGAAATGCGGAAGAAAGACAATTTGTTTTCAACCGCGGATTTTTGCGATAGATTCGACAATTCGTCGTTTCGTAACTTTGCTCCTCGTAAATATTTTTGAAATTTCAGATCGGGATATTATGCTTGGGGGCCCTGGCAGAGATGCTCAATAGGGATGATATTTCTCCTAACGAATCCTCAACTGTGATTAAAAATTGTAGTTGCAAAATTCAAATAACGCCAGAAAATCTGTCGCAAAGACATTAGTGTTTTTTACTTGTCCCATTTTCTTGGAACTTATGTTAGACAAAGGCTATCTTTTCTAGTGTACCAAAGTTCATTACGTCCTCATGAAACGATACTGGCTACAAGTACAGGCTCCCTCACAGTTCTGAGAAATTGTCGGAAAACTGTGACAAAAAGGTTGAAAAAAATCAAAATTGACATTCTATATTTCCCCTTCATTTGTTCCCCCTCAAACCGTTGACACCATCTTGCCACTTGAGTATAAGAAAGGCCACGGTACCTACTTACTAGGGTTAGACTATCAGCAATTCTTTTTGGCTGGTTCTTTTGTAAGAGCAAAAAGTCTCAGCATATTTCGTTGTGCGAATTTCAAAATTTCCATTTTTTGGCTGATCTGTAAAAATTCAGCTGACTATAATTACTGAATTACAAATCCGAATTGCCTGTAATTTTCCATGTGACATTGTATCGTGCTCCTCTCACACAAACTGCGTCATATCTCATTCCAATCAAAAGATATATGCAGCTCGCATAACTTTCCGATCAACCTCGTACATACATGTGTAACATACTGTCTGTCCAGTAAAGAATGAAATTTTAGTTTCGTGAGACGAGTCATAGCGAGTGAAGTAGAACCGGACTCCCTCTATGAAACCGTCCTTGCGGATTGCGGGTAAGGCACAGATTTGAAT
>JAIUND010003688.1:0-14772 GCA_034699125.1 Gisinianus flammeolus
ACAGAAAGAGAGAGAGAGAGAGAGAGAGAGAGAGAGAGAGAGAGAGAGAGAGAGAGAATGGAAATGTGTTCCAGTTCCAGTGTAACTTTATGACTGTGGAGAGTGGTCAGTGTTCAGCAGAATCACAACGTAATTATACAATTACAAATACAGAATACAGAGGGAATTTCATTAGTCAACTTTTACTGTCTCATTTCATTTTGTGTATTTCAAGTGTCACCATAAATCTGTAAATAAAAGAGACAGAAATTGGAAATATTCGTCGTGGACTCTTGACAAACTATCGTATATGTATTTATATGTGAATATGAAAATATTCGCAGTTTTATCTACTTTTACTTTTATTCCCCAAATGAATATGGACGATCACTCTGGAATATGTATTTGGTGTATGAAAATGAAACACTGACACATTACTTGCTCCATCCAATGCATTTGACATGGACTGTGCTCCACTTATGAAAGCAAAAAGAGAAATCTCAGTGAGTTTCATATTTCTGTCAGTGACTACACACTACACACTACACTGACGATTGACTTGAGAGAGAGAGAGAAAGAGAGAGAGAGAAACTGAATACGTATTGAGTAATGTATTTATCGTTAGCGGCTATTGCATGTGTTTTATTGTGCATGGACAAGAAAAGAACCCTTTCGCTCTCTGTTTTATGACTTCCAATGCATTGAACATTTCCAACTGGATCATGATCACAAAAAGCACTTTAACTCCCTGCCCTTCTACCACCACTGGTCCAAAGGTTCTTTTTTTTCTTCACTTTTTACAACTTCAAAATTAACATTAATAATGATATGTAATAATTGTAGATTAACATGTTAAAATAATACTGCAATTTGACAATTTGTCATGTCACATTTGGCAGCAGACAAAAATCGTTTGGCCTTCATATGTATCGTAAATTCCCAGGAAGGATCTCACTTTTTTTTGTCAATGAAAAATCTTTATTTGATTTGGATTTGATTGTCAAATACAAATATGTAGTATGGATCGTCAATGGTTGTGAATAATTGTGCACTGTGTACAGGAATAATTTAATTAGTTTTGATTTAGAGCTACTGGGAAAAACTCGAGTCCTTGTCAAAGGGTGTAATCGTACATAATCGATGCATACAAATAAAAACCTCTGAATGGTATATAAAAGTATAAAAGAAACTCGTGTCTAATGTGTAATTCAATTTGTGACTCTGACTCTTTCTTTTTATTTTACTTCTCAATTCTCAACTGATAATTAAATTATAAATTGCGTAGTTCTGCAGCACTCCCATTTTACAACTACAAAAATATCTATTAAATAGAGATTCCGATATGGCACAAATAAAAATGCATAGGTTTTCTTTTCCCAAGAAATGCCCAAAGCATATTCGAAATCCGAATTCAAATTGGGACTGTAAAACGTTGGGATATGGGAAGCAAAACAAAACAAAGTGTGTATGTACATGAAAAACTTGTAAGAGTATTTTTCCTATCACGACAACAACAACGACGATCACAATATATATCTGTATACGAAAATGGACTTAGTGATAGTTGTCTATATACAGAGTACAGAGGAATGAAATGAAATGAAGAGATGAAAGGAATCAGACTGATTTAGCGGTATTGTATTCGATTGTGTTAAGTGAGGCTCAAGCTGTGCACAGGACTATCTATGCAACTGCTATAGGTATATCTATCTGTATGTTATGTGAAGTCGATTTCATGTATCTGTACCTATATGCGAGTACGAGAGAAAAGGAAAAGGAGTGAAAGCGATGAGGAGTTAGTCAGGAGGAAGCTGAGTTGAAGATAAAAGAAGTTTTTTCAATGAGTTTCATGTAAAGCGCCTTTCCTTTTTATACTTCTCCTCACCACAGCCAACCAAAACCAAAAGCTAAAGCAAAAGCAAAAGCAACCACACTGTATAAGAGAAAATCAGAGCACTTGAGTTGTGAATTGTGAATTTGAGAAGCGATTGTAGGATTTGGTTCATACTTTCATACATGTTGGTAAACGGGAAAGGGAAAAAGGATTGGCAGAGAGATATATATATACTAGTATATACTCTCGTCGCCTTTGATTTTGTGTGTTGTGTTCTCTGTGGCGTTGGGATGAATGCAAAGGCAGGCAGGCAGGCAGGGAGGGAGTTTTGTCATGTGTCGTGTGTGGAGTGTGATGAGACTATCAGTATGAAACAAACCGGGTATAATCCGTTTTGTGGTCTCTCTTTCACACCTTATTTACTCCGGACAAGACGAGCAAAGGAGTGTGGAGTCTCTCTCTTCCTCTCTAATCTTTCCACCAACTTCCAACTTCCACCGTCTACTTCTCATTCTATACTTCTACTTTACCTAACCAAACTGAACCAGACCAAACCAAACCAAACCATCGCCAGTATATTATTATATAGACACACTCTCAACTCTTTCCACTCGGAGCGATCACTAGAAACCACAAATCCAGATATTCAACGCACACTGGCGACAGACAATCACCGATCTGGCTCTCAGACTTCACTCGAGTACAATGGAAACGAAGGGAGTAGAAAAGTTTTTTTTTTTTTTTTTAATATATACATTTCCCATTGACACTCGATGAGAAAAGGAAAATTATCATGAATTGTGATAGCTTGAAGCAGAAGCAAAAGCAAGTCAAATCCTTTAACTAAGGATTCTGTATATATGTACAAAATGTATAGAATTTTTATATACTTACTATTACTTACATACATACGATATCCTTATGAAAAGATTATATGAAGAAATTAAATACGATAGACGACATTCGTAATTTCCGTTAAAATGAGGGAAGAAATCTTTATTTACCCCAAAAGAACTAAATCAAATGAAATGGAATCACACATTGTTAAATACAAGTCTTAAAGTATACTTAATTCAAAATCATTTGTATACTTTTCGCCATTATCAATACTAATCTAATCTGTAAATTGAAGCAAACGCTTTTATTTTACCATTTTCTAGTTAGTCGTAGTGATTGTTTTGGATGGGAACAATGTGAGAAAAGCAATACTTGTTCGTCCTGTGATGACGCGGGGAAAAAGAAGTCAAATGTAATGAAAATGAAGGAATTCCAAATTCCCAAATAAATACAGAGAACTTTCATCAAAAAAAGTTTTTGTGTGTTTGTTCTTTTAGTTATTGTGTGAACGTAACAAAAATGTTTCACTAAGCTTCCCCAATCGGATTAAATCAAGTGTGTGTATTTGTGTATGTACCTACAACAACGACAAGCAATACAAATACAAATAGAAACCGATCTTCTTTTTTCCTTTTATACACACACACACACACTTTTCCCCTTTTTTCCCCTTTCTCCTGCCAGTAGGTTTCTTAATGATAAGAATTCCCTTGTACCTATAACATCAATAGCCCGAACAAACGAACAATAAGCGCTTTTCCCTTTACAATAAGTAACGAAAACGAAAGTAAATTTCTAAGCCGTTCATTTTAATGTGAAAAAGGAAAGAAAAAACTTTCGTCTTGGTGGTTCCATACATTTGGATTTGAATTTACGATACGTTTGCGTTTCTCTGTAATCCTGCTGCTGTACTGTCTAAAAACCTTATTTTTGTTCCATATGATCGTGTAATTTCAATTTGTATATTTTATTTAGTTTATAACTTAGCACTGTAAGTAAACACGTTTTGGTTTTTTTGACTATCTTATCGGAATGGAATTTCATTTATGAGTTTTCCTCACTCATTTAGGCATAATATATGATGGAAACAAGGTTTTTTCTTTTTTCTAATAGGCTTTGGGAAATGACAAATCTTGATTGGATTTGATGGCATGTACTGAATGTGCTCACACAAAGTCACATGAGGAATTTATTTGTGTGTAGGGCTATTGGATTTAGATGGGGGGAGGATGTGTGTGAGTAGTCGGATGATGGATGAAAGATGGGAAGATGCTGGTTGGTGGTGGTGTTGGTGGTGAAGATGAGTTGAGTGGGAATAAATAATAGTGTTGCTGCTGGAAATGGAAGGGAAAGTAAACTTAATTTATCAGGTTTTTCTTGGGCGAGGGAATGAAAGAGAGAGAAAGAGAGTCGGATGAGTTGACTTACTTAACTGATGGTAAAAGGAGTTGGAATTGGAGTTGTGTGTTGTTTGGTGGTCTTTTGATGCTTGGTGGTTGGTTGTGCGTACATGAAATGGAAAAGGACTCCTGACAAAACGTCATTTCCTAAACTGTCTGTCAACTCTTGTTGTGGTTCGGATAAAAACCTAAAATCCGATTTACAAAGTATGCACGCCATTTGTCCCAGCTTCTCACCCTGTCACTTGTGCATCTTCTCCTTTTTTTACCCTTTTCCCCATATCTCACCCTATATCTGCATTCTTTTTCTTTTTCTGTATGCTGTATAGTGTACAAGCATATGGAGAGATAGAGTGAGAGAGAGAATAACACAAATCTACTCTCCCATCCCGTCACTCTCGTCAGTCAACCTCAATAAGTACAAATTCCATCAAGATCATCTCGCACCACAACCAAAACCAAAACCAACCAAATGATGAGACGAATCTGTGTGTAAACTTTCATTTTCAAACATGATAAGTTTCTCTTTCTGTCCACGATTAAAACTCCAGCACTTCCTTCTTCCTTTCAAATCCCAACCCTGCACACAGACGCAGTACTTTTTTTTTTACAATACGATAATTTCAAATTCAACCGAGTAATCTCAACGAATTTCGGATTTCGAATTTCCTTTTGCTTTGGAATTGGAATTGGAAAGTTTGCGGAAGTTGAATTCCTTTTTATTTATTTACCTACTTGATTTTATTTTTTATATGAGTTTTAACGAAAAGTCGGATAGTGTCAAAAAAAGAAAACTGTGTGAAATGTCTGTGGAATTTAAAATGAGCATAAGGATGAGGGGTTTTGATGGTGGATTTCAATCAGATTCGTATTCGTATTCGTATTTGTATTCGGATTTGAATGAATAAGAGAGAAAATCCATGCCGTACGTCGCTCTTCATTCGCACCTCGGGACTTGTCGGAAATCTCAACCAAGAAAAAAACCAAACAGATTTTCCCAGTCACTGTACATATGTGAAATGTGATGCAACACCCAGAAAAATCTCCGTTGTGACGACAAACCATTCAACCGTCACTTATGCTGATATTGACGTAATAATTCCCAGATAAACTTCATTTCCTTTTCTATATCTCTACGTCCTCCCGACTTCCCATACATTTCCACATTCCGACAGTAAATACATTTCTACACTGCCAACCAGTCACAATCACAAGTCTTTTAAGTGTGGACTTTTGACGAATTCTCATGGATTTTTCTCTTTGCAATTCTGAATGTTAAAATATACATACGTATTGCGTATACACATGACGACAAAGTGCATAAAACTTTATGCAAGTAAATAGTTGGCTATTGGATTTTTTAAAATTGACTCAATGATGACGAGGAGTCCTCTAAAGTCAGTGAAGTACTAAATTCTAAAGTTTCTATGGGATTTCCCAGCTTTCAACTATGTATCTTTCAACTATCCAAATCCTAGGACTTTGTTGAATTTTTATGAACAAAATAAAATTTTATGAACTCTCTCCCACATTCAACATTTCCCTCAATAAGAAAACCATCAAACTGGCTATTTGTATCAGAAATCTGTTGAGAAACTACAGGAGTCGATTTATTTTTAGCTCATCCATTTGAATTGCTAAAACTATAAAAAACTGTAAATTACAGGGTTGATGTATGAAAAAGTATAATATTTATGAAGGACAAAGAAAGTGTGCTGTATGCGACTCTTGCGGTTTTGTACTTTTGTATACAGTATCTGTATCGAGTTTTGACTAAGGAAACGCGGACATACGGAAGCTATTAAATCATATCCATGGTTTGTGTCTTTAGCCTTGCTCCGTCTCCCTTTGTACATCCGTACTATATGCATTTTCCCTTGTCACTGATTTTTCCCTCTTTTTTTGATGAAAATCCGAATCCGAAACCGAAACCGAAACCAAAATCCGGAAAGCTAGTGAGAGAGAGAGAAGGTAATTTGAATTTTTTTGGGGGAAAATGGAAGGAATATGAAGTGGGTGGGCATTTGGGGCTGCATGGCATGGTGGAATAAATAGGAAAGAATTAGATTTATGGCTATGATGATGAGGTATTTTGGGGTAGAAAAATCCTTTGGCTACTAAAGTCACCATGACCATGGAATAGATTTCCGAGGGAATGGCAATTGCGGGAAAATGTGAAAGGGTTTTAGTTAATAGTCCCATATATTTCTTTGTGCTTTCTTTCTTCCCAGTCCCAGTTCCCCATCACAAGTTGCAGTCTCAGTCATAGTCATAGTCAGAGTTAGAGTTAGAGTTTGAGAGGGCTCACTCTGGTCCATCGCTCTCCCTCTCTCCCTCTCTCCCTCTCTCTCTCTCTCTTTCCCTGATCTCCCAATATATAGTTCCAATATATATCCAGTCACCGTACCGGGAAGGAAGGAAGTTTTGAGCTCTGGCTTTGAAGACTGTGTGTGTGTGGAGGAAAATGTGAGGCTCTTCCAACTTTCAACTTCTAAACTTTCCTATAGACTTTAGACATTCTACTCAAATACATACATGCACATATTCACTCCACACTCCATGGCCACCTTCGTGTGTCGTATAATCATATCGTATGAGCAACCTTGTATACATTAGCTACTACTCGTAGTACACACACACACACACACACACAAGCACAAGCACTTGCCCACATCCTTCTCCAGATAAAATCCAAACTAGGCGGAGGTCCGTATAGAACATAGCACATCACCATACACAAAAGTCACTTTCATTCTCTATGCTGCTTCCTGAATAGGCAGCCGACATAGCCAAAGGGATATGGAAGTCAGAACTGACCCGAAAGTGACCCCTCATGAATCAACATCTCTCTCTCTCACTCTCACTCTTCCTCTCTAGCAAAACCGGCCACCACCAAATTCAACAACTACTATTTTATACTGATTGCACTTTCTCAATGTGCATCCCAAATCCCCCCTCCTCTTTTTTATCCTCTTCTCTCTCCCTCTCTCCTTCCCAACTTAACTGTTTGAGAGAGAGAGAGAGAGAGTCAAGATTCAAGATTGCCAACTTTTCCTTCAATTTCTCAGGAAATCAAAAATTCAGAAGTCAAAATTATGAACAAAACCGCATACTTACATTAAATACAGTAGAATGCAGCGTCCAGAGTCCAAAGTGAAAGTAAATGCGTACACTGGTTTTTTTATGCATTGTCTGTCATGACCATACAACAAAATGCATTATTCTAATACTGATTCCCCAAGCTGTGTGTATCTGTATGTGTAATAGAATGCACATTTTAATTGTACTTTTATTTTATATTTTTTTATCTTTTATTCGTGGTCAAACTTTCCGCTTTCCTCTCTTCTTTTTTTAGTGATCGTGATCTTTTTAGGTGTGTGTGTGTGTGTGGATGGAAATATTTCCATCTCATTTGGTATTCAAGTGGTCCTTGTGGACTCATTTTTTCCACCCTAAAAATCCATCTCTTTTTTTATCAACAGACTTTTTATGTGGGAGAGGGGGGAGGGAATTCTTCTTCTTTCTTCTCTCTTGGAAATTCGATAGGTATACTTCAAGCATTTGAATTCCATTCCATTGTCGATATATTTCACACACTGTAACACACCAAACACCAATCCCAGACCAAAACTCTCCAATAAAATTACAATACTATATAATAATCTGAGATTATCCATTTCCATTTCCGACTCCAACTCCAACTTTCTACTTCCGACGTTCCCACTTTGCACGGCATTTCATACTTTTTTCCTTTCCCTTTCCCCATGTACAATTTACCATTTGTTGAAATCCCGAATTCTGAATTTTGAGTTCCGATTCCCAAGTCAAAAGTCAAAACTACATTTTCCCACTGGCTCCCAAAAAAAAAAAAAACAACAACAACAACAACAATACGAATTGAAATGGAAATGGAATGAACAAGTTTATTTCTCATGGAAGGTAAAAAAAAAGGCAGGTGCGTCGTGTTTGTTGTTGTTGTTGGCAGTAATATAGAAATATGTATGTATATGTATGAAGGGAATGAGCTTGAGTTTGGATTTGAAGGTAAAGTCATATGTAATGAAGCTAATCGGTTTGTTCATGGTTCAATCCTGAATTGCATACACATTGTGTCTGCATCAAGTAATGCTCATTAAATCTGTCAATGGGATAATGCTCATTACCATTCGAGCGGTTTCAGCAGCTCACATTCAGAGGAACTTGCTCACATTACACATGTACATTTACATTACATTCTCGTGTATATTCGTACTGCATTTGTGGAACTATATAGATTGTACAGATATACTGTAGATTGAGCGAGCACTGTCGAGTCAGTTGGAGAGGTGATGAATATGGTAATTAGAGCAAGTGTGTCTGACGATGAGAGTCGAGAGCCCAGAGAGAGAGAGAGAGAGAGAGAGAGAGAAGGTGGAGGAGGTTTGTCTGAGGACTTGGAAGGTGAGTAATGAAATGGATCGAAATGAATACATGAAAAGAGGAGGGGGGAAAAGGAAGGAAGTAATAATATCGAATTAGAATCAGGACGAGTGTGACAATGAGAATGAGTTGGAGACAGCCGTGTCTAAATCCAGACCCCCCGCCAACTGTGAGAATTAACTCTTTTGATGACAGCCACTTTTGTTTCCTCATGCTCCCAAAAATCAAAATATTAAATTAATTTGTCATTCTGATTTCCTTTCCCGGCCCAAACTGTCCAGTTTTTTTTTGTACATATAGCTATAGCTTATATTAATGAGTTGCTCTTTCTATCTCTCTGTCTCTCTCTCTTTACTGATATTTACCATTAATTTGATACACACTCGATACAAAACCTCAACAATTCAACATAAAAATGACAATGAAAGTCCAACAATTGAAAACTGTGAACATGTGAAATTGCTCAAACATCAAAAAATTCACCTCTGACCTTCCCCGAAAAAACATATACAACAATAATAACATCTGCTAGCAGTTTTACGGTTTTCAAAAAAAAAAATTATTAAGTTTTATTTGTCATATTTTACTTAAATGAATTTTCAGTGAAGTATGCTGAGTTGAAAGTGAAAAATTTTTTGGACAGAATCTCTTCAGTTTTTTTGGAAAAGTGTACACAAAAGACAGAGCGAGAGAGAGAGAGAGAGAGTTTACTTTTCTTACGAACAATAAAGTTTGGATTCTGAGAATAAAAATCGATTTCCGTACAGTATGGGCCTGGTGTTTTTATATGTATGCAATGTATGTAACGTTGTCGTTCCGTTGACACAACAGACTCTCATTATTTTATTGATTAGCACAAGGAAAAAAAAAGTCTTTGGTGGAAACTTATGTAAACTGAAAGTGAAACGGATCGTGAGACGAGAGCAGACAAAAGGAAATTTTCAACTCCACTCAAAATCCTTATTCTGATTTACGTTTTTTCGATTTACCTCGAGAGAATGAGGATTGTGGGGAAAAGCCTTGTAAAGAGGCCACAACCCTCTTTGGACAAAAGTCGAGTTCCAGTTCTTGGAAAGAAGATGAAGTTGAAGAGAGAGACTTGATCAGAGACAAAGTGATGAAAAGAAATTATATATGAAAAAAAAGCCAACGTTATGCAGAAAATTGAGATTGAGGAGGACCATGACAAATAAAAGCAAATCAATACAGTTTTTTTTAAGCTTTCAAATTAGAAAATCTGCAAAAAAATAAAAACAAAAATGAAATGTAACTTTGCTTTTACTTTTGATTTTGCAGAGTACTTTTTTGTGAGGAAATTAAAAAAAAGTAGATAATAGGAATAAGCCCTTGGATTTGATTTTCATTGTATATAGCCTTTAATATCTGTAATTTACCTTTACCTGTGGTTTTCTTTTACTCGATATTCAATTTCCCGTGTCTGCGTTTTGATTTTGATAGAGAAGGCAGGAGGAATCATGAGAATATAAAAGGTTACCTACCTACATATTTTTCCTTTTTCTCATCGCATCAAAATCAAATCTCTCTCTTTCATTCTCTGACTGAGTTTGAATCAAGAATCAAGTAGAGTTAGAGTTTAGAGATTTTGGTAATAACCTATTCTTACATATATATATATATTTTGTTACGTATTGTTTGTGATCAATGGATTTGTCTCTCAGTGTTCTCTTGATAGGGATTGTGAATTGTAATTCTGACTACAGACCGGGGGTCTGGCATTAATATATGAGAATCAACGGGCCGCCAGCCATTCTATATATTCATAATTAGATATCTACATAGGGGACTCTACACTCTACACTACACATTGTAGCATTACACAAGTTCCTCATTCCTTATACTTATGAATTGAAAAAGTGTGGAGGGATTATGCATACATAATACATAACAACATAACACTATACAAATTTCCCTTTTACATATGAACCTGCTACAAATACACAAACCAGCTTCTTCATCTTATTCATCACCATTTGGGGTCTCTTCCTTTTCCTTTTCCCTTTCCTTCTTCTTCTTCTTCTACTACTTGTTCATCGTCATCAGAATTTTTTTTTCGGATCTATATAGACAATTCAAAATCCAATGCAAAAGGCAATGTAACCGAAAAAATCTCATATATCAACCATTAAAATTTCACGCTTTTTATAAAATCATGTGCTCACTCCTCAACTCCTCGCTGTATACAGCAGATATATATCTGTAAATACGTATACAAAACCTATAACTCTTCTTTCCATGTAGTCATCGAGTTTTTTTTTTTGTAATAATTTGGGAAAGCTTATTCATTTCACACTTTGCTATCCCAAGGTTTACATGTAGACACACCAGGCCCTGCCGAGTCTCTGCTGCCAGTGCCACCGCATCGTCTTTCTCTCTCTCTTTCTTGTGTTCCTATTAAATATGCATTGTGTTTTATTGCCTCAACCCGCTACTCGATCTCATAGGTATATATATACTGGAAAATATTCCTTTTCCTTTTTTTCTTTTCGTTTTCTTTTGCATGTGGGGACGACATTCAAGACTCAAAACAGAACAAATGGACAAGACATAAATTTTCCAGCACATTAATATTGAAGCTCACTCACACTCACACACACACGCATCCACTCGTAGTTTATACATACAGACAGATTACTCAAAATCCTCAAATTCAAATTGCTTTACTGCCTCACTTTTCTCCCCAACTCTGTAATAAAGTTTTGTGTGATGATGAGAGATGATGTGGAATTTCGCACCTTTGCAAACCAAACTCGTGATTTAAGAATCTCACTCTCTCTCTCTCTGTCAGTTAAGGAACAATCGGGTTTTTACATTGGAGAGAAAGAGAAGAATAACAAATTTCTATATACAAATATAGTGAACAGGTTTAGAGTGAGAGAGAAAGAAGGGCCAAGTTCAAGTAATTAACAAAACATTTTACAACGTGGAATTAGAATTTACAAGTGCAATGTTTTGTGTGTGTAGGAAATTTGCCAATGGGATTTGAGATCATTGTTTTAAGTGTTGATGTTTATATTGTACGTTGAATATTGTGGATGAGGGAAGGTCGATAGATTTGTAGTTTTGTATTGTAGATTATCGATTGTAAGATATCTGTTAGATTGTATAGATGTAGACGAATACATTTTACTCTCATTGTACTTGATTTTATATACATATATATCTATGATTATCTCTATCAGGATTGGAATTAATAGCTGGTAGCTCTGAATTATGCTCATAATTTATATCTATCTGAATGCATTAAAACGCTCGGTACTCGGTGGAATTGATGTAGAAAAAACAACTGCACTGAATGTAGTTGAGATTGAAGATGAAGAGAGAGGCCGGGGTGCTTTTATTTTCTCCCCCCTTGTGTAGTTTGTAGTTTTTGATTTTGATTTTGATCCTGTGGTCTCTTGATGTTGGTCATGTCGGTATTGGGATTTTCAGGCAATGGTTCCATTGTAAAATTGTAAATTGTAATGTAATATAATGGAAATTTATGAAGAGAAAGAGAGAGAGAGAGTGAGAAAAATTTGGAGGTGTTTTTATTATTGGTGTAGGGAAGGAAAACGAGAGAGAATAGATGCTGGAGTGACTCTCACTATATATATCTGTATGTAGAGTTGTAGAGGAGGAGACCTCCCAGCGTCTAGAAGAAATCAAGTGGAAACAAATGGAATTTTTCCAGACCACAAATAAATCTTGAGCACTCCGTCAATTCTTTGGCAGCTCTTGGAGTGATACACCTCATTTTCGCAGCTCATTACATCCTGATCCCTTCCGATAGTATCGCTGTCGGCCAAATGGCGTGGTTCTATATGTACAGATGCATATTCTTCACTTCCCTCTCTCTCTCTCTCGCTCTCTCCCATTCTCTATATATATACCCCTTTTCACTCCGTTTCCTCTCTCTCTCTCATATTAATACAGAATCAAATGGATATTATTTTTGTGACATACAGATACAGTGAGAAGCTCTTTCTCTCCCTTTCTCTCTCTCTCTCTCTCTCATATTTATATGGCTACTACTCACTTCCCTACTTGTGGGCACTCAATACTCAATACTCAACCTTTTGAGTAGGATGAGGACGCCCGACCGTATAGAACTTCATGCGTTTTTGTTATTACCTACTCACCACATTATAAATTTATATGATTTGTATGCATCCATTATATGTAGCCATGGACTGTTCATTGTGTGTTACTCAATATGTAGAAAGTGATGATGAGTTACCATAATAGGGAATTGGAAATTCAAATCAAGATTTTTGGGGTGAAACAAGTCAAGAAAGAGAGAGAGAGAGAGTTTTTAATACATTTTTAAAATACCGGCCATTTACAGTTTTGGTGCTCCTCTTCTGATAGAGATTTTTTGATGAGACCTGCCCAATTTAATAAAAAATCCTGACGGTCCTGATCCTGACCGCCCACTGCTCCTTGTAAATCTTGTAGCAATTAAAATGTTAAAGTCTTAAAGGGATTTTTGGTTGTTCTATTGTACATTGTACCTATATTGTCATTGTAATTGTAATTGTATGAATGTGTTGAAAGATTATGGAAATAAATGATGGAGATTGCTGTTGTTATGATGAAGGTTTCTTTTTTTTTAATTGCGACATAAAATCGATATATATAGTCTTTACTTTTGACTGTAATAATAATATAATGATAATCTTTATATAGTTCTGGTTTATGATATTTACACATGTACACATTTGGACTTAAAGTTACTCAGTTTTGAAAATACGAGGACGTGGATGGAGATCCACACTATATATAGAAAAGCACGACATGAAGACTCATCATATACAACACAAATGTTGATAGTTTCCCTTTTTTGTTTGTGTGTCAAGCACTCACAATCATATGTTAAAAATGATAAGTCAAGTGATTGAAAACGTAGACGTTTAATAGTAAAATTCGTGTTGAAACCATTCGGATTTGTAATTTCGGAGTAAGAAACGACGAGTTTCATCATAAACGAGAATGAGTAAGGCGAACGGCACTGCAGTCAACCACCAATAAATCCTAAATTAAAGAAGACAAATAATGTGTGTGTGAGTAATTAAATTGTGTCAATTGTATATGATAAAAATGATATGGATTTCTTATATATATATGATTTGATGGTTTTACTTGATGGGCATGTAAGAGATGGCACGATTTAGACCGGGTGTATAAGATAAAAAGCAGGCCACTAAAGTTTCGATAATAATGGCAGCGAAAACGACCCAATTGCTGTGTAAATATATATAAATTAAAACATTTTCTCATTAGAATCCCATGCCAAACAAATTAAAAATAGATAGGTACAAAAAAAAGGATGTGCAACAACAACAACTTACTCGAAAAGCTTTTGATGGAGTGGGACACGTCGGACTTTGGAAATCAAAACGTTGGACCATTGACAAACAACAATGTTACAGAAAAAAGCAGTCCAGCAAGTGTGTTCCAAATCCTTTCGTGCAGAGTATGTCTGAAAAAAAGTGTAGAAAAGTATCCAAAGTTTTTCAGTGACTCTCATATATCGTATAAACAATCCAAATCAAAATCTCCGTAGAAAAATGAATAACTGTTGGAAAAAATAATCCTACCCATTCTTGTCCGTAAGAGTCCTCAAGCCAGTTGTTAGCGGTATTATCCCAGTCCGCTTGAATACCAATGAGATGAGACGGCCAGAAACCATTTTGACCCATCACAACGAAATATGAAAAGAATCCAGCGAAAGCTTCAATCATACCCAGCTGACCGTATGAATATGAAATCAATCTGTAATATGGAATATGTACATTCAAAATTAAATAAGTAACTCATTTTGAAAAAGAACTATAGAAATTTTTCAAATGTCAGATGCAAAAAAAAAAAAAATGAAGCGTACTTGTCGGTGACTAAATTATCCTTGACAGGATCCCTGGGTGGTCTTTTCATAATGTCTCCTTCCGCTTTTTCATAGGACAGGGAGATGGTGGGGACGATATCCGTCCCAAGGCAGATCATCAACATGGGAATCGTTCCGAGTGGTAACGGGATTTTGAGTACAATGAAAACTAAAAATGGTGCTAATTCCGCAATGTTGGCCGCGAGTAAGTAACAAATACATTTCTTGAGACTGTGAATGTCCAAATCAAATAGAAACACACCACAAAATGAGAAAAAAAAACAACTGGAAAAATAAACGTTGGTGAATTATGGGCGGCAGCCCGGGCTGAGTCTACTGAGAACATGCAAACGGATCTTAGTTGAGCTTAGCTGAGACCGAAAGGAATGGATGGGTGAACCTAGAACTTTACATTTTTGTTT
>JAIUND010003689.1:0-14769 GCA_034699125.1 Gisinianus flammeolus
ACGAACCAGAAGAAATTGATGTCGAAGATTACTCGGAGATGGAGTGGAACAAACGACCATATTTACCCAGTTTTTTTTATAACTCTGGACCAAAAGGTAGCGATGCAGGAATGCAGTCTACGAAAGGTGAGCTGTCACCAACCAAAAACCAGCGGCAAGTTGTAGGGGTCCCTTTATCCCCGCTTCTTGTGACGGTCAAATTCTGGGTCTCATTAGCTAATAGACTTTGACCATGGAGCAGAAGGGGAAGGCGTGCCCGTCGCCTGCTCTGGAAACGTTCACACTTTTCTGAACGGCTAACTTCCTCATGTAAACACTGGCAAAATGTTTCCTGCCTAACAAAAGTTGTTCAGCATTAAATTCCTGACAACTTACCCTTTTACACAGTGATTTGGTTAATATAAACTTTTGCCATGATTTGACCCCTTTTGTGGCCTCTACAGGTCAAACGGTTGAAGCTACAGAGTTGGCCTCTATGAAAGAAATGATCGGCATGTAATTCTGAGTATATTTGGCTAATTTTCGAAATAATTTGGATAACTTTGATATTTAACATTCTTTGAACTTTTTGGGGGATCAAGAGGTCAAAGGAGTGACAAATGTGGCCAAGTCGCTTAAAAAACGTTGATCAGCTCGTCATTCCACGTCGAATGAGCCTAATATCGACGAAATCCGTCAAACTTTAATTTTTGACCTTTAATTTCGGTTTTTTGGGTATAAGAGGTCAAACGGTTAAAGATACAATGTTGGCCACTTCAGAACAAATGATCAGCATAAAATTCCTGAAATTTTGGTAGGTCACACAATGCAGTAGAACCAACTTGATTTTGTGACCTTACGTGACCTGTAGAGGTCCCTAGGAGCAATCCCCAGAAAAGTGGTAATAGAAATGTTGTTCCCCTGCCTCAAGACTATGTCCCCACCAATTTTGGGCCAAATCCCATAGAAAGCCAATTTCCCAGATAAAGCGTGCGATGTCCTTTCCTTTTGTAAAATCAACATTTATAACTTTTCTTTTAATTAAAATTACTGAAGCGTAATTAGTCTATCGTCTATCCCTCTGCATTCTTTGTTGGAGTTTTTATTGTCTAATTTTTTTATTAAAAGCTTGAAGCCTCAGACAGATATTTAATAATGATGAGGGAAATTTGGCACTTGAATGAAATATCTCTGGCTTCAATCATTTGGATTACTGTACAATACATGTGTAGCATTAACAATTATTATTGTTTTAACGATATCCGTCATAACCCCTCTAATTTCAATCAATTATTATTACATGCAGTTACAATTATAATTGGACTACTTATATATGTACATTGTGTATTTATACACACACAAAATCTGTGAATGGTGTGAAACAAGGTTCCATTTTCAAGATTAAATAATATATAGTCATCACTGTGATCACTGATGCATATTAAATATCTGTATACCATACTAAAGTGCACTTTCAATTATCTCTCTCACTCCAACGAGTAAAATGCACTCAACTCGAATTATCATTCTTGCAAATGTTAAAAAGTGTAAATGGTAAATGGCAATCAAATATGAATAGACATTCATCATGAAAGCCGAAAGGTGATTTCTCTCTCTCTCTCTCTCTTTCATTCTCAGATGATTATTTTAGTGGGAACAGTGTATGTATAATTGTCATACTATTCGAATTCATATTGTAAGTATACATACACATGTACATACTGTAGATAAATAAAACGGTTTTCGTATGCACATCACGGCGGTGCAGTTGCTGTTCAAAGTACAGATATGTAATTCTTTAATTGAGTATCCTTAGTCATATATTACTTTTGCCCATATGGAAAGTACTCACACGATCAGTAATTAAACACTAAATCTGTCATTTGCGTCTCTTTGTTCTGTATAAGCGGTACTCGGTACTTTTCCATGTAGGTATGTTTCCTATATTGAATGAAAATGTTACGCATTTAAAATCAACATTATTGTAGGTATAGCTCAAGTATAAGTATTTGATTGATATTGCACGCATGCATGTGTGCTGAAATATTTATGTCTAAGTAAATGCACATGCAGATTACTCCACATAAGTAAATTTGTAACTTGTATATTTATATATAAGTACAAAAAATAATAATCTTGAATCACAAAACTCTCCTTGTAACTGGGAGCAATGTCTCAAATATGTTTCTAAACCTTTTAATGCGTATTTCAAATTCAGAAGTAAAAATCGATATATAAAATCTATACGATAATTTTATATCTATTCTCTAACGGCCGATCCCATTTAGAAAGTGATTTAATACACTTACACAGGATTTCCTATTTGAATACAAAACGAACAACTCCGCGTAATTACGATATGTACTGTATATCTAACCTCAGACAAATCCAGATATTGTGACATATATGTTCAAAATATATAAATTGCTCGTTTTTGTTTTGGAATCAACCAATTAATACAATATAAAATTAATTATTTCCCTTATTTTTCAAGAAACCATACAATTTCCAATTGGAATTATTATGATGATGATGACTGTACGTAATTGACAATGAAAATATACGCAATAATCCTTTGATGATGATTATTCATCAAATGTCCAACGGAAAAATGTTTCAATTATATTGTACTACCCATTTTTCCTTTGTTAAAAGTAATCTGTAAAGGATTCGAGACCTAAGCAAAATCGTAGGTACATTTCAGATTTTGTGGGTGGATGAACTAGTTTTTCAAAACTTAATTAACTTGCACATGAATGCATACGAAGAAATGTCCATGTGCGACCAGGATATGTTATTTGTGTAGTCTTGTGTACAAAATATATGAGGAAAACATAAGTGAGTGAGAAAACCTCTCTTGTATATAATTTGCTTTCAATTGAATTGCTCCTATGCTATGCCATAGTGTAGAATAGGTAGAAGGAGATTGCATAAATCAGGAAATTAGAATGGAACACCCAAAGTCCAATACATATCTAATTTCCTCGAATTTATATTGTAAATGTAGATACGAGACAGTTTTATGTATCTGTACTTTTGGTTTCGGTTTCCTATGTGGCTAAGTGACGAATTTCTGTGGTTTGTCCATGTGGGGAAAGCTATTTGCATGTACACACGTCTGTATATGTAGTCTTTACTACATCAACTTGAGCAGACTAGGTAAATCAATAGAAAAGTAATTATACGATATATTTGTTTATAAAATGCATATGTATGCCATGTATATGCCGCTCTGCTTTAATAATTTTGATAATTGTTGTGGCTATACAGTAACGGACGCTTCGCCGAGAATTGCATGCACATTCGTAGGCATAGGATTTCTTCCCGCGACTAATGGTATATGCTGTCAATATAAGAATAAAGTATAATTGCTCTCATTGGAATAATACATGTATAATAGTTGTACATATGTAGTTGAGAATAATTTGGAGGATTTGAAAGGCCGTAGTCAAAATCTATAGGGTATCATGATGATGAGTGTTCACTTTGCCTTTTTGTTCAGACTCAAGTTTTTAAGAGCTCGCTAGTATGTACTCGTTACCCTGTTCTCTCTCATTCTCTATATTCATCAGACTGTAGGTATTAGGTATATACAGTATACAGTTAAACTTGTGCTGTGGTGAATAGAGAAAATAAAATAGTGGATGTCGTAATATCTATAGAAGTCGTATACATTTTCATTATGTACTGAACTGATACACCAATATCTCTCTCTCTCTCTCTCTCTCTCTCTCTCTCTCTCTATCTATCTATCTCTCATATTATTATCGTACTTTGCAATTTATGACTTACGAGGAGTTGGACGAGTAATATGTCGAACTTGATAATGTAATAAAATGAGCGAGCGGCAGTCCGACCACACAAGAGAAGGACGCCTTTTTTCTGCTCAACTCTTTTCAATTGCTTTTTTACCTATATCATATATGAATATGAACATGTACAAAATGTAAGGTACATGTAAATATCAGTATTTGCTTACATGTACTGTTAGTCAAATATGAATATGAATAATTTTAATCATCGATTTTCACGAGTTTCTTCATCTCCGGAAGTACCAACAACTTTTTTTTTATATATGATATTGGATATTATCAAGCTGCGGGAATTCCGCACGCAAAATCTTAATTCTTTTTCTCCAATAACAACAAATATATGAATACCCATTCCGAGACGCAACGCACAATTCAATAAAATTTTGTTGTAAGTTGTATAGGAAAGTGAAGGAAATTACTACATATACTGAAAATACAATACAATACATGTCACGCTAAAAAAAAACCTTTAGCTTTTCTTTTATGTGGAATTCTCCTTGAAATAAATAAATATATAAGACTCCACTTTAGTTTGCATAATATTTGCAAGAGACTTCTTGTACTTAGAGTGATAGTGCCGAGAAAACGGAAAATCGAATAAAATCTAGTGATGCATGAGACATGATACGTAGATACACACACATATATAACAGATAAAAATTCCAAGGAAATGTTTCCATTTCACTTGACTTGTCCCTTTTTACATACTACAAGTATATAAATGTCATATAGGGAAAAACCTAGCGAGAGAGAGACTCTACTCGTGACATCCTGCTACTGGAAGTGCTACATGTATTTTCTACTTCTATTACACGCCTTGTTGTTGTTGTTGTCGTCGATTGGAGTTGAAGAGTTCGGAATATGGAACTGGAAGATATATATACAGATATATATCTGTATATAGATTATAGAGAGATTGGAGAGAGAGGAAAGGAGTTGAGTTGGGGGAAAAAGATGCTCGTTGAGATCACAATTTCTCTCGTCTGTGACTATCATAAAAAATTGTAGTAACACTCAATCTATGTCGACCTATGTTTAGTACTGTAAAGCAAAACAAATTTTTCTTGTCATTGAACACTACGCTCAACACTCTACACGTCTACACATTTTGTATGTGCACTTTGTAATGTTTCTACCTTTGCCTCTACATGTGTCTTTTTTTTTTTTTGGTTAGTTCTTTATCCCTTTTTTTCACACTCAACCTTTCTGTAGAGCTTTTGCTTTATAGCTGTAGCGTGGACTTGTGCAAATAAGTTGTTGAGCTCTTTCTTTACAGCCTTTACCAAAAACCAAAAAAAAAAGTCGTCAAATCCCAAGTAGAATGGTGGATTTGTACTGTGGACCATTTTATGTCGTGAAAGAGTTGTGAGCTCATGGAATATTAACAAAATTTACTTGAGCATATACAAAATATCCAAAATTCAAAAACTGTGGGTCTGAATTGTTGTTTTGCTTTGATTGCACACAATGCACACGTATTCCCAATTTCCTTTTTTTCTTTCCATATACATAAGTATCTGTAGTGATCTCGCCTTTCTGTCAAATTCATAAAAGACTTTGAACGAAATATTCTGTACCGTATTTAGGTGTTAACTACTCAACAAAATACATTTAACATAGACCGTCGTCAACAGTAATATGGAAAACTGTATTATTACATTACAGATGAGAGATATGACTACATCCTCTCAGACAATGTCAAGTGGTGAATATATGCACATATCTTATGAGAATCTTCCTCCTAATCAACGTTTTTCCCTCTTCTCTCTGAACAAAAACTCAAACAATCCTCAACTTTGTGTAAGCATCACATTTTAATGTTTGAATACTATTTACACGAAGAAGCAGTGAGCTCGTAAGTATTTATTCGCACAGAAATTATATAATATGTGAATGTGTGTGTGTGTGTGACAGAGAGAGAGAGAGAGAGAGAGAAGTACATACACGCGTACACACACTACCTAATGTGTATGAATGAGAGTCGAGTGGGTATAGTTGGTCAACCTTCATTATCATAACAAGATTTATACAGTTCTCATCATGCGAAGGTAATCGACTACAAGTCCACACACAACACAGTGTAATAGGGCATATCAGTTCTTTGACCTGTCTGTCTCTCATCTTCTCCGACTCTTCTTCCGCTCCTCTCAACTCCAAACATATACACTCGACATTCTTCATATCATATCCACAACAACTTTGCTCATAATTATAATTTAATATGCACACACATATATCGTATATGCTAAGTATGTGGACTGAATTCACGGTGTTGACGATGATGTTTTAGCATTGTTGATACGGAAAAACGGCAAGGATTTTATAGATTAAACTTATATCTGTATATGCCAAAGACCAAAGAGCAGTGAGGACCAAACGTCGTTGAAAATTATATCCTCATATTATATCATATTTATCGCATAACACTGTAATGATTATAGACTTTGCCCACTTTTGCGTAATTTAATTGGACGACCTCAACCATGAAAATATGTAACATTTCTTTCATCATTTCTACCTTCCTTTAGTATAACTCTAATTTCATAATTATAGTCACACTTGAATTTAACCAAATACATACCCATCAAAGACTTTGATTCACAACTTCAAAGTCAACGTATGTGTATGTGTGTGTAACCGTATTTTGCTCCAAGTTGGAATTTAGTATCAAATGACATGTACATATTGTACACACATACAGCGTAATAATTCATGCCACTGACTCACATATTTGTTGTGAGCCGGAAAACGGTGATAATAAAAAATACAATCAACAATATATGGCCCATATTTTGAGTTTACAATCTATTTAATACTATTTATGTATACTATGCGAGGACAAAATAAAGAATGCGCTTGAAATGACAGATTAGAATCAAGAACTAAATGTTTAAAATGATTAAATTAAAGGTTCCAAAAAAATTAGGAAAGGAAGAAGAAGAAGGGGATCGTGGAAATTTACATAAATATATATACAATTGCATTTATTTGTATGAGAAGACTATATTTGTCGATACTGAAAAACTAAGTACTAGAAAACAAATCCAATGGAATAGAATTGTAAGTACGCTTTTACATAATAAAACACAAAATTATACACACATTTAGGAACAGATTTGTACAGGCTACATTTCTATTGCGTTCAAAATACAAAAAAAAATACAAATGCGCGGTTTCAATTTCAATCACATTTAAGACTAGGTATATCAGAAAAGGTTCACACAAGACAAAGACAAAGACAAAAAAAGTAAGCATAGGCAATTCCTGTAAAAGATACCAAAATAATAGACATACGATACGGATTACATTTTGCTAACTATGGACTTGAACATTTTCTTTTAATTTTAATTAATCACTAATTCTAATTACAGCTGTACAGTAAACAATATAAGAAGAGATATGGGGAAGGCTGAATTCATTATACATATATATATATGATCCAGATGATGGCACACGGATTTGTATGAGAGGAAAAGGAAAATGAAGCTTCTTTCGAGGATATACACATACACATACACATACACCTACATGTATTGAGTATAGGTAAGTTTAAGTGCTTGTGCAATTTACGATGGTTTCCTGTGCACAATTTATAATTTCGAAATTGGCAATTCGCATGCCGACTTCCACTCAAATAATCAGATAATAACAATCATAATAACAGTATCACACTCACATTCGCTTCCCCATTCACATTCATATTCTCCCTTTTACATCCAATAAATATATTCCCTAGCATCAAAACTTTATTATTACTACTCCGACTATCATTACGATTACTACTTACAGCGACACATATAGCTCTACAACTCAGATAGGAAAGACGCATTTGAAATTCCAATTTCCATCTCAAACCCTCTGCAACTCTATACACACATTGCATTCACATTTAAGTGTACATACATCACAATCTCCAGGCGAAGATACTCTCATTCCAACTTTCATCTCTACACTTTTTTCTTTTTTTTTTTGCGAATTTCATCAAGTCTCTGGTCGATGCATGTCTTTCCTTCAAATGACGTGGCTCATCACTATACATACTGTTTATACTTACATATCGTCTGTTAAGTTCACAAAGGAACTATAACTATTTTCCTTAATTTGCGGAAATGCGACTACTGCGTCCGTCTTTGTGGGTAAAATTCTGAAAAAATTCAGGGTGACAGAAAAGGTCATGGCAGACAATAATGTTTCAGGACCCAAAGCTCCATCTCCAGCCGTTTGACCTTTGGAGCAGGTCAACAAAATTACGGAAAATAATTATAGTTCGTTTGTGAACTTAACAGACGATATACTTTTAAGCCAGATTCTCAAAATTTGTTTTGCAATGAAAATGTTGCTGAACAATAATAAATAGAGAGCAAAATAGCTGTTAGATGAATATTTCAATAAATTATGAATGTTCGAAATTTCTATCACTATCTGTACTTTGTAGGTATATGGCAATGGTAATGGCAGGTATACTAATAGTTATTGTTATTATACTACAAGTTTTGGCAACTTTTTTTGAGTTTTTTTGAGTAGATATAGTTAAATGACTAAATTCCTACAGGCACATTTTGCATTTGAAATGGTTTACGGATAAATTCATACTATTTCATAAGATATATATTTAGTTTGCTAATGACATTTGCAAATGAATAAATACGAGCCTCAAAAAAAACATATTGCAATGGAAACATGGCGCAAACGGAGGAAAGAGGAAAGCACATGAGAAAATAGGAAAATTTTACGTAGTTAAACGTTAAACGCCTACGCGGATTTCACCTCAGAAGAAACATTCCGTACAGAACGAAATCATAAATATTCATCAGTAGCCTCAGTGGATTTTGTGGAAGGTGAAAAAGAACAAAGTGAATACATACACGTTCTTTTTTTTTCTTACAACGGAAAATGTTGTATCAAAATCAAAGTATATCAAGTTACATCATTTTCTATATGAAATGTACAAAAGATTACGCAATCTTCGCAATCGCATATTTTATGGACACAATATAGAATACAAAAGAAGAAGGAAGAGGAGAAAACTAAGAAGTTGTATAGGTAAAAGCAGACAAAATTACGCATATATTTATATACAGAATATTTTTACATATGGAACCTCTAAATCTTATAGCTTCCTCTCTCCTTCCGATGTACTTTCAAACTATATTACCATATATACGATAGATACCGTATGTAAATAAAACAAGCTACGATTCTGTACAGTCTAAATTAAATTAAATTAAACTAAACTATAAAAAGGGAAACTATAAATATTTAGTAGATAGAGACGGCAGTGGAGGAGCCTTTCCTTGTTTTCAAGGTATACGTACTGTAGCCATTAGATCCAAGCGGAAGAGCAAAAGCATGTTGAGGAGGAGTATTGTGAGTGAGAACATTTGTGTGAGCAGCTGAGTAAAGAACTTGCTGGCTATTCTGTGTTGGGTAAATTAGTTGTTGTGGAGCGACGGCGGCGGGAGCAATCTGGAGAACAGGATGATGATGATGAAACGTTAGTCCGGGTTGAGTTTCCGGATAGACAGCATTTGTTTGGACATGTATTTGCTCAGCGTTTTGAGAGGAGCCGAGCAGATTATAGTAATGTGGTTGAAGGGCCTGCTGTTGCTGTTGCTGTTGCTGGTACTGGTACTGGTGGATGGGAGTCGGGTAAGCAGCCCGAGTTTGAAACAATGTTTGAGGTAATGCTGGTGGCGGGAGAGCTGCTACAGAATTCAGTTGAATGACCTGCGGGCCCTCCTGTATATACTCTATATTATACGCACCATGTGGAGTCACTATTTGACGTGGTTGAGTCAAAACTGCCAATAGCTACATCATATACAAAGAAATATCCACATGTACATATACACACACAAATTAGTACTCTCAACAAACTAAAAACAAAAGGACAATCAAGACAAAAATAGACAAATTAAGAAGATTTTCAGAAAAACTACTACTTTTACAACCAATAATAATCATAAATGACGTCTACTTGGGAGTATATAAAAGTGTAAGAAGAATACGCACTAAAAGTACTACATATATTATATAGAGTTTGTGCATACGTTACGTTAAGCGTCAAAATGTATTATTATGTAAAGTCAAGTCAAGCGTATAGATAAAAGAAATTTAAGAAATTATAAAGATTCCCGCTATAGTTTACTGTCTGATGATGTTTAATGTACGTACATAGAGTTTGCACATGGAAATGACAATGATATACCTTTGTTTACATATAGTATGATATGTTATTTTGTGTTCGCGTGGTGTGAAAATGAAAACTGTCATGTGACATGTCAATGTCAAGTCCAACGGAGAGTCTGTGCTCTTCATGCAAAAGGTATTGAAAAATATTTGATGCAAATTCAAGTCATTTCATTTACATTTTGTACACAGTACACACACAGTGTGTGTGTGTGTGTTATTTTTTTCCAAGTTTGAGCACCTTTTTTTATGTATATTGAACATTGAATTGTATGACGGTAATTCATGGGCAATCCCGAGTAACTCTTTCAGTAAGAGATTGTTCTGTAAAGTTAAACTTATATATACGCACGCATCAAATTCAATTGAAGTACGTGCTGTGCATACAGGCGTTAGAAAACATTGATTTTCAAATGTCACTGACGAAGTTTGGTTGTTAGTGTGGTCGTTTTGGTCGTGTGTGTATTTTTGGTGGGTATTTTTGTGATTTCGACGGACGGATATCATGGGAACATTGAACACATCTCCGCAGATTTCTAAATGTTCAACACTCGAATATCCAATACAACATGGGTACTAGTTACTAGTATATCCCCTTTATATGAGGCTAATAAAATAAAATAAATAGGGACAAGAAACTATAAACCATTTGTTTTTTTCCTCTCTCTTACCTGAGGTGTAACTCCGAGCATTTTCAAAGATGGTGGAACGTTCAAATTTTTTGGAACTCGAACATGTCCAAAGTCCACATAGTACAATCGACACCAGACTCCAAAGAAATCAATGTCGAATATAGTTAAATCTCCTGGAAGACTCAGAACCATGGTTTTCTTATCGGATTTCACAAGAGGAGCATCACCACCCGTTTCATCTGGTACTCGGATTCCTTCTGGACCTGGCTTTCCTCGACCCACCCAAAAGTGAACATCTGTGTGTGAAGAACCAATAAAAATAAAATTGCTTTCCTCATGGGCATCAAGAGTTTTAATGTTTGCGCGAGCTTCAACGTTTCCTATATATATTGATGTGTTTGTCTGTGTGTGTACATGACATATGTGTATATGTTTTCGTATCCGTAATCTAGATAAAGTATATAACAAAAGTCAAGTAATAAACTAGCCTGGAGCTTGGCCATCGTAGCTGAAATCCGGAAGTAAGATGGTTTGAGCATCAACCACGACTATTGGTCCAGAGGTAACTCCGTGTTGGCCAGCAAGAGATCCGATCACGTGAGGTTGAGGATAATCCAAATCCGCTGGGACGTACATGTCACCAAAGTTTACCTTAAAACAACCAATGAAAATTTATATCTTAATATTTTGTACGAGCTTTTATAGCTTTACATGGCTCTCAGGTGTCATGTATTTAATTTTTCAAAGTGAAAGTGACCTCTTTCAACGATAATTGCCAATTCATTATTCAGCATGTTCTTGGAAAAAGAAAATTTTATTTATGAGCCACTTCAATTTCTACCTAATTCCTAAATGGTAAATTACCAAACTATGGACAACATACAAGTTTCCGAGAGAAAAAACTTTTCAAGGGCAATAATTCTCGTTTCCGTTTTTTAGTATAAAGTCAAAATATCTAGGTATATTAAAAAAAAATACTGCTTTCTCTCCCTATGTAAAGTCTTTTTCAATACTTCCATCTTCCCTTGCTACATCCCAACATCATAAACCTACAATACAAGGCGAAAGAAGCATACGAAGGAAATGCACTAAGTGAAAGTTATCTTGATGTAAATTCACTCGTGATAATCTAAGGGCTAAGTGTAATAAGTTGAAAATTGTACGAAAACTTGGTAAGTTTTCTTTTTGGTGAGCCTGCTCTCTCTCTCTCTCTCTCTCTCTCTGGGCTTTGCCGAGAAACTCCAAACGATATGCAAATAGGTGAAATATTTTATGACGGAAAAGGATCTTGACAAAAGGGAAAAGCCTGCAGGGTCATTATGCGTGATTATGCATACAGAAGAAAAGAGTTTGAGCCGTGTGGTCTGATGTCTGATCACAATCTTTCAAAGACCCAAGCAAACTGGATCACACTTCACTTTCATCTGCAGTCAATGGGAATCGTGGTGTATAAAAATTGATGAAGCAGAAAAGCTTTCGAGAAAACTAACTAGCTTCATTTTCCATATCCTTTTCATTTTCAGTCTCGTTTCCATTCGTGAAATTTGTTTTTGCACGTATAAAATCCAACTGTCTCCTCCCCCCCCCCCCCGCATGCCTCCATATCATACATGATGACTACACGACTTTTCCCATGACTTCACACATATTACTTTTTCCAAGCACTGAGAAGTACATATCTTACATACATATTATATATTACATTATATATCTAGATGAATGTCTACAGTCTACAAATAAAGGTAGTGGAGCAGTGTACCTCATAAGCCCGACACCATACGGCCAGCCATTTGATATCACGAAGAGTGAGTCCATCTGGTAATGTGATGGTGACGTCTTTGTTATTGTATGCGCCCAACTTTTCCTTCCTGTCGTTTCAAAATGTTACAATTCATAAATTTCGAATGAACCACAATCATTCCATCATTTTCCAAATTGAAATCACTCGTGACTTTCCTCGAATATAAATCACACTCTCATATTTCATCATAATATAGGTACAATTAGATTATGGAATCACATCCGTTCAATTGAGCTCGAATTCCACAGCTTTGAGAAAATAATCCTCGAGATGGAAAAAAAGACTCTCTAATAATAATATAAAATAAATTGGGAAAGCATAAGAAATCCCGACGTATACATTAATCTCACTTACGTTCCTCTCTCATCTGGAATTATGATTCCTTGTGAACTTGGATGCTCCGTGAAACCCGTCCAGAAAAATGCATCTGCAATGAACAAATAAAAACAAATTGATTAGTGCATATACTGTAAGACATTCGACAAAAAATCCCTGTAGTGTATTCTATACTGAGTATACTCTACAATAATAATTAACACGTAACAGTTCAAGTACAAGCAGCAATTCACACAAAAACTTTTCAATTCCTTTGTATATTGAGGCAACTGTTTTTGCACTTCATTTTAACATGATGCCAAATTTAAAAACAAGTGAAAAATTCTTTCGCGTAGACATATTTAGTAAATATATATATATATATATATGCATATCGTATAACTAATAATAGCTATGTAAAGTAATATAAACCTTATCCTCAGTACTCCATTGTCAGTATGTACTTAGTTATGTACAGTACAATTTCATTGTCGACTTGAATATGCACTGGCATTAAAAAAAACTACATTGTCGCACGTACAACTATATACGCGAGCCATGCCATCACCCTAGAAACAGATCTCATCTCACTTAAGTCCTCTCTCTAACTCTATGTGTATTCCAGAGGGATGAAATATTCGAATTATTTTATCCGTCATATTATATTCTCATCTAGTTTTAGTTGGTACGTCCTCAATATTCATCATCATAATCATTTCAATGGTCATCAAGAGTGATATTCCTGAAATTTCTGAATTGTGGCTTATGGCGTGGGGGCCTCTCATTTCTCGTTCTCACTGTGAAACTTGAGGACAACAACTTTTGATGTGTGTGGACTCTTTTCCTCACTCACTCACTCACAAAAGAGTAAATATCTCTGTCAAACGTAGCACACTGTAAATATTTATGTGTACATACATGAAAACATAGATGAACATGGAGACGGAGAGGCACGCGAAATGCGAAAGCGTAAACGTGCGAAATCCATTTTCTATACATTATTCTACAGATACTCATCCCTGTACATATTATGTCGCTCCTCTGCGCCTCAGAAATGCGTAGGTAGTAGGTATATTCTCACGTTCTACGTACCTACATCCTACATCTACCAATATACAACATCCCTATATCACATTTCACTGTACACTCAAGCTCAAATTATTGATGTCATACCACAAGCTTAATTACTCGCATCTCGTGAAGCTCACTCCCCAAATATGCAACGGATCCTGTCAAAGTCAACGAGACGGAATTTTATTCGTCATTCCCCCCCTCCCCCAGAAATCCGTAGATATGCGTAGACACTCCACATACTTATATACATATACGACGCTATGTATTAGTACATAAAAACTAGAGTGCCTAGTTTTATTCAAACATTTACATGGTTGTAAAATGGAGACTCCGCGCTTTTCCAAATTTCGGAATTGACAACTAGGTACATACATGTAGATTGTATATGTATTTACGGACGGATACACATCTCCATGTAGAAAAGGAGACAGGGAAATGTTCGTCAAAATTTATTCCAGTTTCACACTCAGTCTACTAACTTTTATTCTATCATCCAAAGAATTGCCCATATCTATTATTATTTAGTAGTTTAGAAAGTCTAGAGTTGGAGATATAGAACTAGAGTCAATAGACAAACAACGTTTCCAATTGCTCTACTTGTATGAGGACCATTTCAATATCATAGATTCGCTTACCTCAGCAACCTATACATGCAGCATTGCATGTGTAAAGTTAGGTAGATAGTTTACAAGAAAGAAAGAAAGAAAGAAAGAATGAAAGGAAAAAAAATTTTGTTCCGAATTTTCTCTCAAACTTTTCTTCTATCCATTCGGCATTCGGTTTTCCCAATAAGTACATGAATGCTCTCGAACTCAAACTCAAAGGAATTTATCTGTATATTTACGTAAATTTATTTATTGCGCATACTCTCTTTTCTCTCTCTCAAATAGTTACCTACTCCACTACTTTGGTTTTGAAGGAAAGAGAGAGAGAGAGAAAGAGAGAGAGAGAAAGAGAGAGAGAGAGA
>JAIUND010003690.1:0-14768 GCA_034699125.1 Gisinianus flammeolus
ACAGAGATTAAAGTATTAAAGAGAGTTTAGTAACACTGGAAGAAATTAATGCAGATTTTGATTAACACACAGAAACATGCAAAGTAAACCAGGTCTTATGTTTTTTC
This sequence comes from Gisinianus flammeolus, assembly GCA_034699125.1. Classification (NCBI taxonomy): domain Eukaryota; kingdom Metazoa; phylum Arthropoda; class Collembola; order Symphypleona; family Katiannidae; genus Gisinianus; species Gisinianus flammeolus. The sequence goes on from JAIUND010003690.1 coordinate 108, forward strand.
TCGGGAAAAGATTATTATCTGACTTCAAGGGAAATAAAATGTCATTGTTATTAATTATAAAACCAAATAACTGCAACAAACAATTGTTGTGACTAAATTATACAAATAATCCCCTGTCTAAATTGTTTTGAAGTTGCAGCTGTCAAAATCATATGTGATTTAATTTTATGCCTAAAGCCCTGAGAACCAGTCTTGGTAAACTTATATATGAGCATCATAAAAGGCTGAAGCTTGAAATTTTATTAGCCTAAATCCCCGTCTAAAACTGTTTTGAGCAAAATTGGGCCGACAAAGGGATAAATGTCTCTTCACCGGAATTCACTTTTATTGTTCATAAACTAAAGGCAGCAGTCCTAAAAATCCCAATAAAATAATCTCAACTTATTAACACAGTTCATCATTTTTTATGCTTTTTTATGCTACCATAACATTATATTGCCATAGATCATATGGCGTCAACGTGTTGAAAATATAATTCTGGTGTACAAAGCGATTTACAATGTTTGCTCCTGTTATTCTAGTTTAAATTGGGTCTCCCGAAGTGGCTTGCTTGTCTTATGAAAACGAGGAAAATTATGTACAAACAGAAACTATTTAAATTCTGCTGTTTAAGTGCGTTCAACGCTTAACCAAATCAGAGCCTGTGGTTAAACGTATGACATAAAAACTTGCACCATTTGGTTTTATGGTTTATTTTAAGAATATACATAGATTTTTTTTTTAAATTCTTGAGAAAGTTTATGGACCAAAAAATGTTGATGGAAATACGTTTCGATCAATTTATTCCATCATGAAATTTTCCATTCGTTTTGTAATTGTAGACATTTAATTTTTTTCTTCAAAAACGACTAATTACTTATAATGTATACAAACAAATCCCACGAAATTCACTTGAATGTTGACGGTACGTATATTTTATACAAAATTACAGAAGTACATTCTTTATGTATCGTAAATCGCGTGATTTCAATTCATTGCTCACATCAATGGTTTGGATCAATATAATCACATCACACTAAAGTCTATTCTCTACTGTGTTTAATAATCAAATATTGCTGCAATATAAGTGAAAACACACTGTACTGTTTGTATGCTCCCCAGCAACCTTCAAAGTCTTTAAAAAATGTACGTACGCATTGCGTTTGAAAGTCATACAGTCATTTCATTCGTTCATTACTCTGTGTGTAATAAATTTTTACCACGACACAAAAAACTCTGTCTGTTTTTGTGTGAAAATTATTTTTTGTACTCTTCCTTGCCAATTTACCGAATGACTGGATTGTATAAAAGTCTTTATCATACAAAATAAAAATGCATAGTTACACACATATAATTGAATGGCAATGAGTGTGCATTTACTTACGTGTAGGTACTTTCACTCTTTCTTGATTTATTGCTGTATATAATAAACAGTGTGTACAGTGAGTTTGGATTACAGTCATTATTTATAGACACGGTAGTCAACGGTGGCAGAAACTAATCCTTGCTAATAATGCGCCTGCTCCTGATAACAACACATCACCGGCTTTAACAAGGGACAAAACATGACATTTATCTAACTGAGGTTGCGTGGTTGACATGAGAAAAAAGTATAATCAACATTACGGCATTCAAAATCCCTCCAACTCCCAAACTATTAAGAGCTATTTAACAACAATATTAAACATAATGAGACGCTTAATTCTTCATTCCCTCGTCTTTCTCTTCATCCAATATAATTTGGTGGACCGGGCAGAGTCCACAGGGATCCTCTGTCAGCTGGAGTGGGTGAACTACAGGCCGAATGACGAGTTCCCTTCTCGAGCCGTTGACTCCGGGAGCGGGGATTTTGTCTCCCGAGCCATTATCGGAGGTCAATTCTACCAACCCGGCCGCTTCAACACAACCTCTAACGTCACCTCCATTGGTTACGGTGGCTCCGAGTCCACTTTCCCTCTCAGTCAGGGCATTGACCTCCTCGTGAATAATGACGACTGTGTTATCACCTGGGTCAAGTATGACAGTGGTGCAACCATGGCGGAGAAGTCAATTCGTCACCCAGTCGAGTTCAACTCCACCGTCTATATCGGCCGTGGGGACTATGAGGAGTGGACGATTGGCGGGAGGATGATCGACGACACGGGCTCCCTCTCCATCGGCTTTGAGGGAAGAGAGATTACGTTGACAGGGCCTTTTGAAGTCCTCACCTCCACCCACCCGCTCCTCCCCCTCAAACTTACCCACTTTACCTTTCGAACAGGGAGCGCGGAGGAAATCAAGGACAATTCCGCACGGAAGCTGTTTGGAGCCGAGGAGATTGTCAATAATTATAATGGGACGGTCATTAGGCAGACGGTGGTGCACACGGACAGCTTTGAGGAGGAATTCATTTTGGAGGAGGTCAATGGAGGGGAAGAGGTCTGGCGGGCTCTTTCTACTGTGAACCTCGGGCTCAAATTATGGTTCGGGAGTCCAATGATCACGGACAGCTTTGAGGCGGATGGCAAGTCCAAGATTGTGCTCCGGAGGACAAGGGAAGTGACGATGGAGCGAGAGTTTGAAATTGTGGAGGAGGGCACGATGCAGATTTGCTCCGTTTCGACCGTCCTCTCCAACTTTCCCATTTTGTTTGAGGCCGTGATGGAGCTGAATGTGGATGAGATTGGGATGACGAGGACCAAAATTGAGAGTATTTTGAGTAGTACGGGCAGGACTTTGTTGCCCACCTCAACAAATGATGTGGTCGTCAAGGCCCAGTTTACTGGGGTCCTTTCTGGAGAGTACCTTCTGAGGACGACGTCACTCACGGATGTGGTGGATGAGCATGGTGCGTGCTCTTCTCATTTCCAATAATTTTGCAATACCTTGCAATCAAATTAAGCCTAAATAACCAATCAATACATACATATTATGTACATATATACGCAATACTTTCCTGACTGTATTATATTCATACATACGCATTAATTTTGTTGCTACTTGTTTGTCTTCTTGTACACTGATATCAGAACTGAATCAAAAGGGAAAATTAAATAAATTCTAAAAACCTATTGCAGCATTCAAATCAAAGTAAATTAAGCACGACGTGTTTTTGTTTATTCTCACTTTGTCATGGTTACCAATAGATAATTTCGTATTAACAAATTTGTGGAAATTTCCTCTACTTTCTCTTCCAACAACCATAAAATATTGTTGAGGCGTTTTATCATTTAATTTCACACTTTCTCTTTGGGTCAGATTCATTAAGGCATGGGGAAAAGTGTGTATGTGTGTGTGTGTAATGCAAATTGAAGCAGTGATATAAAACTAGAAACAGCAGTTGAATGTCGGGACATTAGAAAAAATTGTAATCCATGCCCAATAAAGATAGAACAGCTTTAAAAAAGCTTGCGCTTGCAATTTCAACAACATTCAACTTGTAAATTTATGTTTGTGTGTGTGTAATCTGCACATTTTATTGCACTGGATCTTCCAGGCTCAGAGAGAAAAAGAGTACCGTTTTCAGCTTTTATAGCTTGACTCAACTGATTTCAATTAAAACCTTGCAGCAGTAAACTAGTGGAGCTGTTTAACTTTTAGGTAGGTAAAATACACACATAAATTTACTCAAAAAGTCTCAAATTATGTAATATTTTTCCTTCTTAATTTTCTTAACAATCTTTAGGATTTTAGAAATGGCGGCAATTCGTGTTGCAAAATATCTGTGTCTGTTCATAACCATTTCCATTCTTCAATGGGATTCGTCCTCGGCTCAACTCCAAATGCCCTGTGAGTTGATCTGGAAACAATTCAATAGTGGTGACCCCATCCCGGACAATTCCATCCCAACACATATGAATGAGCAATATGTGGCCCGAGTGAATGACGGTGGGCCTCAAATTGGGACGTTGGAAGCCATCACAGGGATTGCTCACATTTGGATGTCCTCCTACTCGTCCTTTGAGATCCTCACGAATCCTAATGGCTGTACTTTGGTATGGGCTCCGGCTCGTGGAGCACATAGCTTCATCACACCTCTCAATGCCTTCCCCATTAGGACCTTTGGCTTGCAGGGTTCGACGGCCTTTGTGGGGCGGGGAGAGAGGCAAGGGATTTGGTTTGGAGGGATCGCTTACCCGACTCGGGGTGAACTTGTCTTTGGTTCAATTGTGGTGCAGATTTGGTTAAGGTTCTGGAATATTCGGTTTAAGGACGTTACGAGTAACTATCAAATTCTACAGTCATACTCCAGAGGTCTTGACCTCACCATCCGGAATTTTGACCTGCACTACGCCATGCCACCACAGGATCTGGATTTTTTGGGCATTGGTAGGGATTTTTAGACATATTATTTTTTTTTTTGTTCTTATCAGTAGCAATTTTTGGCCAGTTATGGTATAATGTTTTGAAATTTTTGGCTCTTGTACCTTTGGATTGTTTTGGGCATAAACTTGAAAAACTTTGGGCAAACTCAGTTGTTTAGTGAATTTTTGAAAATTTTGGGTTTTTATTCTGAAATTGGGTTACGAAATTGGTGTTAAAAATCCTGTTTACCTCTAGACGAGCTCCAGAATTTCAGTGAGGCGGACGTGAGTCAGACTATCACTCACACGAAGCGAGTGACAGACTCTGTGAGTATCACGCACTCGGAGACGGACAGCAATAGTTTCACGGCCTCCGTCACAGTTTCAGCAGGGTACAGTGGCTTTGGAGTGAGTGCAAGTGTCAGTGCAACAGCGGGCTTCTCCACTGAACATTCCAGTACGGATTCCAAAACGGTGGATCACTCAGTGGAAACGGAAATCACCGTCACTCGGGAGATTTCTGTCCCAGCAAATACGGCTCTTCAGGCCTGCTCCATGGTCAAGATCACCGAGAACTTTGTCCAAGGGTACACGGCGGAGGGCGTCTACACAGGACGGGGACTGGACGGAGATCAGGTGAATGAAGTTCTCAAGAAATATGGGGGCGGGATATGGGGGACAGTAGACGGAGATTCAGTAGTCCGGAGTTTAACGGGGACAGTGACCGCATCATTGGCCCTTACTACCAAATTCATTGTCCTTCCCGCCGACTCTATGGAAGGCTGCAATCTTCTCCAGACTGAAATCCTCAAGAAACGAATGATGGCCAATGCGGAGAAGAACCGGAAGAGACAGCTGCAAAGGGAGATGGCTGCCAATGTCACATTGAGTAAAAGCTCAGAAACATTTGAATCTGCTGGGGACAAAGTCAGATCCTTGACTTACACAATTGTCCCAAAGCCCGTTTCAACTTATGCTGGAGTCCGGATTAGCATGAGTGACTACGTGACCTGGAGAAATGCAAGACTGGGTGAGACAAAAGGGATTAAGACGAAGGTGAATCAAGGTAAAAACGGCTCAATTAAAGATTTGAGAAAACATTCTCTAGTTTCGTGTAGAGAAATTTTTTAAAAAAACTGTAATTTTTTGCAGTGTCGTCAACTCCGAAGCCCAAGACCAAAAAGGACGCCACCAAAACCAAGATCAATCGCGTTAGGATGTGAGATTTTTCCTACCTATTTGATTTTACCTGGGCGAACGGGGGCAAAAATTTTAGTTGCATTGACTACATTTGACATTTTACGTATTATAATATAAACATTGACAAAAACAACTTTTCTGCACTGCTTCTTTTTTTCAAACTTGTAGCTTGAGTATTTAATGAAAAAAATTGAAATAAATTGTAGTCCATTTCTTCCCGTGGCATGTTGAAAAGCTAGAAGGAATCCAATGCAATTTTTTTCATATCAAAAAAGCTTACTGTATTTTTATTAATTGCCTAATTTCCACTTTGTGGCCTTTTCAAATTCTAGATTTTTGCAATTATTTTTCTAAATATTTACAACCATTTCGAGGATTTTTAAAATTTTACTAAATTTCCTTGATTTCGGAAGGATTTTAGAATCAAAAACTACAAAACAAATTAAGGAAATCAAGAAATTGCAAAAAACAAAGAAAATTCAAAAATTAATGATATCTTAAAACTAACTCAACCTTGCTGCTAATATAAATTTATTCGTTTGAATTGCCAACATTTCATGAAGCGCACGATAAAATGCCAATGAACAATTTTGAGAGATATATAATTTGAGACATAGGATATTTTTTATTTTATCCTCATGTCTTGGATTTTTAAAATTTGAATTTGAAGTCATCCTTCGTCTCATTCTTCTTGAAGCTGGCAGTCCTAGCAGAGAAATAAGAGCAGCGGCCCACGACTTGCCAAATATTTGCCTTTGTGTACTTTGCCACTTCAATCTCAATAGGACGAGAAGTCTTGTACTCGGCCACCCACGTCTTCTCGCTAGCCACACCCCAATCATGCTGTGTAGTCACACTCTTGCCCAGGTTCTTGCGGAAGTTGGACGCCAGTGCTGTAGAAAGCCAGAAAGGTTGAGCCCCACCCAGATCCACCCTAAACCCAAGCCCCTCATTCAGCTTGTAATCCTCCAAATGTTCGTCTGTCTTTGAGGAGGACGCACCCACACCGATTGACGTCTCGTACGAGCAGGTCAGAGGACTCTCACTGTCCCGATTGTCACATTCTTCAATGAGCTCCCAAGTGTCCGACGGCGTGCACAGAGAGGCCGGGTTCGGGACTTGACAACACTTGACACGAAGACTATTGAGTCCAAAATGATCCAATACTTTTTAAACAAAAGACAAATCAAATTAAAAATTTTGATCTCTTTGAAATAATAAACCATGTTGACGGTTTAAAAAACTTAAATTAACTTAGGACTTACAGTTTTTGCCAAAGTCGTCAGACTGAGCTTGAAGTCCACAGATGGCATGACCTTCGGCGCACATTTGAATCCCGCCCCAATTACCTTTGTACTCCCCATAGCCCTCAACATACTCTGGCGTATTCCCCATCAGACCGGAGCACACAAGTCGAATATTGTTTGCTCCCGTATTATCACTTGCAAGCTCCTCCTCCGCCGAGTTGACCTCAAACCCGACGGCCAGTCCTTGACACTGCATCCTCAGCGGTTGTGGGTAGTCAAAACTGATGTATGGGAGTGAACCAAGAATCTCCAAACTCTTACCACTGTTTTTATTATCATCATTTGTTGAATTGAACGACTGCCTTAAGATGGGAAGACTGTTACTGCTTTTATTATTCCTTTCTGAATTAAAGCCGCTCCCAGCACCCAGTACCATTGCCTCCACCCCTGGCATCTGTGTAAAGATGAATTTCGAGTCCTGGTTCTCGGTATTGGGTTCAAAAACATTTCGACATTCAAGAACCACATTGACGAGACCCAAGTCGTCCTCTCCTTTATCCAGTAAAGCCCTGTAATTGCGTGTATCTGAAGCAACGATAAAATATTCCTCTGGGCATTGTTCCCAATCTCTCCACTCCCCAAAATCCGTGACCACCGTTGAGGCCAACACAATATTGGGTCTTGACGCTGCCATATTGACGGAGGTCAGGTCACTCAAAGTGAGAGTGACAGTGCAAACAATAAATAATGTAGTATGGAAAACCATCATTAAAAAATTGTTTTCTTTTATAAAAACAAAAGTCACAAACTGTCGTCTTTGAGTTTCGGATGAGGAATGAAATACTTGTAGCTAATATGGAAATGAAAAACATGTACTCGTAAATGATAACAAAGGATATCAAGTGAAAAGTCCAAATTAACAACTTTACACGGTTGTGGAACAAGGTTGAAATTTATATAAAAGTATATAAAAACATACTCATATGCTTTGTCGTGTATTAGGTACAGGTGCACACACTTGTGCCATTTATATGATGTTGTATAACTAAATTAAGACTGGACGATAAAGAAAAACTAATGAAACAGCGGCTTTATTTATTATGACTAGGTCATAAACGAAAAGCTGTATAAATCACAAATGTATGCAAACATTTTTCTAATTTACAATTCTCAGGAAAAGTTGGATATTGTTATTTATGATAATATTTTATTGAGGGATTAGCTTGTATATTAAATCTTCATGTGCTGGCACGACTATCAAGACAAAGTTTGGAGTTATTGGGCTCTTAGGCGGCTTCCCTCTACTATCAAATCCGGTCCGCTCATTTTAATCCCAGCTAAAAGTAACCATACAAATATTTACAACGTTTGACTTAGTAAACTTTAATGCCTTCATAAATCTTTTATATGTATCAGCATCAGGGTACGGGAGACCCACGTTCTTACAACACTTGCATACCGTTGACAAAATCCTCAAATTATATTATCATTAGTAAAAGTTGTTGTTGTCGTTCTTTTTTTATGATGTTTGATATCAAGGATATTTATGAAGGAGGATTTGGGGACTGTGCACATTGTTAAAACTACATACGTGAAAATTGCAGTGTTCTTATAGTAAAATTTAACTGCATAGAACAAATGAGAGGACATTTTTTTAGGTAGCGAAGCTGCCTACTGTTTCAACCAGATCCGTACGTCCGTCTGTATATTTACTTCTGCATTGTACTGCCCCCTATAATCATTTTTATATCTCTATACCTGGCGTACCTCTCACAGTATTTAGTGCAGTTTATTATGTGGGTGTCAAATGGGTGTCCGATCTCATTATGTGGATGTCCAGTGGGTAGGTGCCCGTACCATTTCGTAGGTTCTTACCTGTCATTTCTTAGCAGCAGCAAACTTGTTACAAATTCGCGTTAGTCCACATTAATTTTTGATATCCTGGTTATGCCCATTTGTTGTTGAGTACACTCATCCTTTGAGTATCCATTCTGGACCTGATGCCTTAATGCTGTTTGTCTTACTGAACTCTATTTATCTTCTGTGTATTTCTTCCTGTATTTGATGTAATCTTCGTATAAGTCTCACTTATTGTGGTACGCCTATTATAAATTGTAGTTTCACAAACAGCTTTGCTACCAAACTCCAGTCAAGGCAATACCTTGAGAACGGAGGGAAAAAGCCCTGACTTGCCCATGGCTTAGATTTTTATGTCATTGTATTGTACAAATGAGCAGAACAGTATTACAAATTCAGGGTTCTGCTCACCTCTAAATACATTGTTTCACATGATTACGAGTAGGGTAGCAAAGCTGGTATTTGTTAACAAGTGAAATGCCCGTCCAAGACGGGTGCATTGGTAACTCATAATATACGCCGTACGTGATTGCCAGAGAAGTCACGCAAATAAAATGCAAAACCAAATCCCTTTTTAATGAGCTTGCTCTCAAATTCCCTATTAAATGAGCTTGCTCTCAAATTCTCTATTAAATGAGCTTGCTCTCAAATTCCCTATTAAATGAGCTTGCTCTCAAATTCCCTATTAAATGAGCTTGCTCAAAATCCCTATTAAATGAGCTTGCTCAAAATCCCTATTAAATGAGCTTGCTCAAAATCCCTATTAAATGAGCTTGCAGGGGGACAGACGCCCCCGTGTCACCACGTAGGGCTTTTATTATTAGTAGATGGAAGCTAAACAGCGTTCACATTATTTAAATTTCGAACCCATATATTTTGATAACGCACTTGCACTATGGCATTAGAAGCAAAAACTGGATTCCCTTGCATAATGGTATTGGGCTCCCATCGGGCACCCATATAATGGCATTGGGTACCCATGTGATATGATTGGGTGGTAACGAGTGGAATTAGTTCTCGCAGCTACCACCTTTTAAGAGGGCAGCACAAAGCAGACCGGGTTAAGGGACAGACAGACGAACGGATCCGGTCGGAACAATAGGGCACCTTCGCTACCCTAAAAATGAAGAAAACATGCAGGAGCTTTGTTTTTCAAATTTGTACGCTTGCTTTGTGTTGCTTGGGAACTTTTGACGTTAGCCATGGAAGAGCAGCGACATTTCGAACTGGAACTCAGGGACTGGTAGAGAGTATTCAAGTTATTACCAAGCCAGAACTGTCCATTCGATATGTATGCATGTTTCTATGAAAAATCAAATTTTCATGGCTTCTTCTCCTTTCTCAAACTCAAACAATTTTCTAAAAATCCCTCACAATAGCCACAACCTTGCCCTGTACTGAATAAACATTGCATATTTGTACAAATCGTAGGTGAGCGGGAGTTTTCGAATCATCTTAGAACTGCCAACGCAGCATGCTGCTGTATTACTCTCAAACAGAGAGTGTCTTCACTAGTTTTGAATGGCCAGTGCATCCGTCTGTACGAGAAGTATGACTGCTCAAGTCCCGCCGTGACTACAGTCTATTCTCAATACACCCCACTTCTCAGTATCAACCAATCCCAATGGACAGACGAGAAGGATCCGGCTCACCTCCACCGAGTAATTTTATTAACACCTGGGTGGGTGCCTGCTTACTTCATTTTAAGTTTTTTTTTGTTTTGTCAAAGCACCACGCTCGTGCTCTTTTTGCACTGACTACGAACTCCAACATGCGCAACGCCCTCAAGTAGGGGATGAAGGGTCAAGTGATGCCGGTTTCCACAGTCCGAGGAAGGAAGTTGGGAGGAAAAGCACAGAAGCAAACGAAAGCCAGGACAAAACGTAGAGGACGACGGCCTTGGTGAGGATTTTGGCCCTAAATTGAGCGAATCTTGGCCAGGCGGGGAGAACGGGGCGAATGACCCTGACGAGAGTGAAGATGAGGAAGGTGAAAGACGGAAAATGTTGAGCCTACTAGATTGCCAACGATGAGGATTTACGAGATGAGGGATCCACCCACAAATGTGGGAGGAATGTGAAATAATCCACAATTTTTGAGCCCGTTGCCAGGACACTTTTGCGTTTCTCGTCACTTTTGAATTAGAACTTTTGAGACAGTTAGAGTGAACACAAAATTCCAAGACTTTGCACATTATTCTGACCATCATTAAGCAGCATAAAAATGTAAAAATCGAATTTTTCTCGTTATTTAAGCATTTCCAGGAATTAATTTCAATTTCAAGCGATACTCGCCAGCCTCTCATAAATGCCGGGATCCATTAAAAAATTCCAAAAATTTGCGAAGAGGTTCTTTGTTGCACTTCCTTCGAATTCAATTTTACTCCAAGGGGTCACAAAGACTTTTTCGTTACGTTTTCTGGACTTTTGTTCGCTTTGCTTTATTTGTTAATTTGTGTACATTATTTCCAATGTTTGACTCAAAACGAGAGAAACAAATTTAGAAATTTGATTTCTTACTCTCAAAGGTAAAAAACTAACTGCATTTTAGCAAGTTGTTTCTTCTACCGCATTTTCTTTCACTGCCGCCTAAAATATTCAATTTCCTATTTAAATTTGTCCGAGTAGCAACTGCAGCTGTTTTGCTATTTACGCGGGAATTGGAATCAACAACTTCTGTGCTAATGGGAAATGTAGCCCAGTACCAGTTGCTCAATTTAAATGACATGCATAATTTTTATTTAGTGCGTCGCCGTCAGTTATTTAAGACCCAAGGAGTGTAACTAAATAGTTCTGGGTTTTTTCCCATCTCTTGTAAGATATCACGGAAGGCTGGATGAAAACAGGTTTTTTCGTTTACGTTTTTTCAAATTCCTATATTATCGACTTTGGAAATCACAGGAAGTTGCCAATTCGTTAACAAACAAAGGGCTGTAGTCGCTTTTGCACTTGGTTTCATATCCCTGTGACCTCTGTGGCCTCCGTGAGACGTCATCAAAGTGTGTGCAAAAAGTATTCCATAAACCACTTTATCACAAAATTCCATGCACATGCAATGTCACACTTTTAAAAAATTTTCTAAATAAATAAATCCCAAATCCCGGTTTATGATATTGGATTAACACTTTCACATGTTCAATAAAGCCGCCAGTTTTTAATCGCATTGAATGCATTTGAGTGAGATAATAGAAAAGCTACAAGTCTCCATTACAGGGGAGGAAATCCACTCGAAGAATTCCAAAGCTTCTGTACAATATTTGACTCTTTCGCATATGGTCAAATCACCATATCTCACATTTTAATAATTTTAAATTGGCAAAGACAAACAGCACACATATTTGCGCTTCGATACAAAGTTTTTAAAAAATAAACAACGTTTTGTGTCCACCATGATAAAAACAAGTTTTAGTTTTTCCCCTCTCTGGGTCCTCTTGTTTATTTTTCTTGCTAGTCCAACGACGACAAGAGGGAAATCAGTACAACAGCTTTCTTCAAGTCTACAAAGAAATAATTATACGCAAAAATTGGCCGAACCCTTTTGTCCATCATTTGCCTATGCTTGTTTCTACAGTCAAAAAAATTTCCTTGGTACATACATTACATTCATTCACAAATATACATTTTTATTTCATCAATATCTCATGTTTTGTACACGAATATTACAAGATTTTTTGTTTTTACAACAGCATTAAGTAGATTTTCTTGACTATGAATAAATTCTTGATGCATTTTCTTGATTTTTAATAGGTTTATTAGGATTTTTATAGATTTACTTGATTTATTAGAATTCTGGCTAGATTTTCCAAGTTTTTTTAAAGACTTCGTTATACGTTCAATTTAATGTGATACCTTTAGTTTGACATTTTATCAAAATTTCGGTTCCTTTTCTAATTTAGTTTTATTGATTTGCAGGTGAGCAAGGACTTGCAAGTCATTTACTCTCAACTGAAATATGTAACCCAATTTCCTTGTCCAGCCCCATTTCCTCTTTGGTCCTGCGTGGGCAATGCATCCGAGTGTACGACTCTTTGAACTGTTCTAATCGTCTTATTACTATTCTTCGTCGTCACGATTTCTTACCACCAAACCAAAATGGCCGCCTTCACACCCGCAATGGCGTCATTCCAGTCCTGAAAATACCATTTCCCAGGGTTGGGGACATTGCTAGTATAGCCCAAGAAAATCCCACAAAAAACAACGATAATGGGACGTTCGCATCCTGGTCTTGGTCATTCTGTTCTTTAGAAGAACTCAAGTTTTCCGGTCCAGGTCTTCTTAAGGACTCGCTACCTTTTTCTGATAATGGAGAATCCGGATCACGGCGGAATCCAAAAAAGAACTTAGAAATAGGAAAACAACGTTGTGATGCATCTAGAAAGGAATATAAAGACGATCTGAAAAAATTTAAACGCATGAAAATTACTCCGGATGGTAATGATGTAAATGAGTCTGATGATTCAAATGGAAAATCAGAGCAACCCGAACCCGAATCGGATCCAGATTTAGAAGAAAAAGAAAAGGAAAATCCAGATTCAAATTCAGAATCTGACACGGATTCAGGTTATGAATCGAATAGAGAGGACTTAGATTATGATCCCGAAGAGGGAGCGACTCATTCAAAGTCAAAACCGCCAACCCGTCCAAGATTGAACTGCCCTATGAAATGGAAAGTTGCTAATGAGATAAGGACATCCACAGTTGACTCTGATAAAACTTCCATTCATACGCTACAACAGCGAGAGTTTGCTCGGGACAAAAATGGAGAACCCGTCTATCGAACAGAATATATAGAAGCTTTCATCACATATAAAGACGTAAACTTAGGTCGAAGCAGCTTTACAGACGGTAATATGTAGCCAATGTATTTCCTTCAATTCACACATTCTCACTTCATTTTGTTCATTGTTTTTAGAACATTTGTTAAATTTTCTTCATTTGAATTTCCACTTTGCACATTTTCTCTGCCACCCAAATGGCAAAATTTCTACAACAATTTTGTAATTTCGTGTGAAAAAGGAAGAGTCTGCTCTGCATTATTTCTTAAAAATTTGACATTGTATTGTTAATTATTAACGTTGTATTAAAATTTAATTTGGTTTTATAGACTATATGCAAAGGTTAAACCCGCACCCGACGGATGAGCGGGGTCATATTATAGCCAGTCAACTTAATGGGGCAGCTATTACAGAAAATTTGATGCCACAATCAGCCTTGTCGAATCGGGATTTCAGTCGAGAGAAACAAAATAAAGACTTGACGTGGCATAAAATGGAAACTGCTGTTGCAGATTGGCAGAAAAAAAATCCTCAAGGTTCAGTTGCGTATAATGTGAGACTTCACTACGACAACGAGAACGAACCTGGAAGGCCAACATGGTTTACAGTGTACACTAAATTTACTGGTAGTGATGGACAAATCATAGAGCATGAAAAATTGAAAGATGAAATGACTTTTATCAACAAATGTGGTCCAGAGTGTACACACCCTTCACATGAAGTGACGAAAAATCCTAGAGCATAAACAATTAAAAGATGAAATGAATTTTTTCAACAACTGATTTGAATGGTCATTTAAATTTTATAAAGAATAAATTGCCTCAAATATACGTATTGCAATTTATATCGTTGGAGGAGTTGAATTGGGACAACTTTGAGCACTTTCCAACACTAAATGCGTTGTAATTCTTTCAAAAGTTGATCCTTCCAAATTTTTTTGCATACATGCTTAATATCATGTCATTCAGAATAAGAAGTTTTAAAATGGTCAAAGGTCCAAATATGATAGTTTAATTTTAGTGTAAACACCTATACCGTAGTCAGTAGTTTTCTGAAAATTGGCGACATATAATACATAATATACTATATGGTATAATATACCGTATGGACATTTTATAAGTAACTTACCTAAGTTTAAATACACATTCGTACATAATAAAGTGCGCGCGCATCCTAATTATGCATTAGTTTGTATTTAAACTTAGGTAAGTCACCTAGAAAAAGGCAGTGCAGTCTGCAGAGTGTCACCAAGGAGGCCGCGGACGGAGCGCACCGGGCCCGCCGTAAGCCCAAGTCGGTTAGGTTAGGTTAGGTTAGGTTA
>JAIUND010003691.1:0-14767 GCA_034699125.1 Gisinianus flammeolus
CTGTAATTTTTACAAAAGTGCAGTTAGGCCATTTTTAAAATATGCATCTCGGCGCATAAGTCCTTTTCACAATAACCATTTCGGCTATAGCGCTTTTTGGAGTTTCACGAACGAAATGATCTCTTAGAAACTGATCCCAATCCCATCCGGATATTTTTATCTTCCCTGCCTGTTCTCCCTCCCCTTCCCCTCCTCCCCTCCCCGCCCCTCCAGTAATAACCTAATTCAATTAAATGAAGGAGGAAAGTGTATCAGACGAGATGAGTTCAATGAATGAATGAAATATCCCTCCCGCAATCTCCAACGAGGAAAAAGATGCCACAGTCACGTCGTTTTCTCCTCTTGATTTTACAGTTGGTTTTTCCCGCGGCCGTTTGTCACACTGTCAAATTCAATTGTAACATCCCAATTAAATTACGCAACTGCTCTCTCTCTCTCTTTCACTGTCTCTCCCTTTAGTGCACAAGACGTAATATTTATAGTTTTATTTCCAACAAACCTTTCACATATCATATGAAAGAAATGAAAGAAATGAAATAATAAAGCAATAATCTGTTCAATTCCACTTATCGCTTTATTTCCTTTTACGATGGCTTTCAAAAAAATGACATGATATTTTGCGAAATGTTTACATTGAAAAGCTCTGCTCTTGACGGCAGAGTTGGACGAAATATGTTTAGCAATTAAAACTGAGGGATTCTTTAGACTTGAACTGGCGAAATGGAAGGACGTGGAATTTTCGTTTTAATTGCCTTGTAAAAATATGAAGCAGTTAGAGAAAGAATGACGTAAATCCCTCCACGCTTTTTTAGATTAATTGGAATACCTGTGCGATTTATTTACACATTGAGTTTTGCATCATCATCTCATCATATCATATCAACTGTTGAGATTGAGAGAACGAACGAACGAACGAAATTGTGAAGAGGCAGGCACAACAAGAACAAGAACAAGACAATGGAAAAGGCGAAAAGGATATCAGAATATATTTTCACAATGTTTCTCACGCGGGATTTGTGCAACAGCAAACTACAGATAAATTTTATTATTTCACTCAATTGCATAACTTGTGGAAATTGTATAATAATAATAATAATAAAATGTGAGCATTAAATAAATGGGGAGAGAGAAATAAGATGCTCCTCTCAAACTCTGAAACTCTGAATACTCGACGGGCGACTTCCGTCTTACTCCGTCGTGGTTTCATTTAATTCGATTGTGAGACTGATAAAGAATTTGGGAAGAAACAACGAGAGGGATACGAATTACGAATCAGATGATGTTGGAATTCCAACCTTTCCTTTGTTGTTTCAGAGATCCGAATGAGAGACAAAGAGAATTTGCAATAATAATAATAATCTCTCCACTCTCTTTCCCTTATTTTTCATCCTCTCTCCATTTCCCCCTGAATTTTCTGTAGCTACAGCAAAACAAAAATATGAAAAATATGCAAATTTTAAAAGATGATTTACGGAGAATAAAATGATGGGTAAAACTATTAACGATAAAAGACAAGAGTATCTTAAGAGTGAAGAATACAGAATGATTTGTAGCTGAGCTTGAACTAAAAACAAATTAAAAGTTGGTTGGGGATTGTTTGTTTGTATGGAGGAAAGCGAAAGTGAGTTGATTAACGGGAATTTAATGAGCGTGTTGAGATTGAGAGTATCTGTTGAATGAATGAAATCTGCACACCAACACCAACGACAACGACAACGACGAGAGCGATAGCGACAGCGACACCGATAGCGACATGTCAGTTGACAAAGAGAAAGAGACTCCATTCCATTCCATCAATGACGATTCTAAATAAGTATACGCAATCCATTGGTCTTTGGTCTGCCAGTGTTTGCATTTGCATTTGCATTTGCATGCATCGGCAATCGTAATTGGGTTTTCTCACAGAAGAGAATTAAAAGAATATGCGAAAGGAAATGGGTGTTGACACGACCGACGACGACGACGACGGTAAATATTCAATTGAGATGTTGAGATGTTAATTGTGCTTGCTAAATGCTCAATGTCTTCACATATGTACACATTTCTGTGTCTGCCTTTCTGCCTATTTGCATTTGCATTTCCACTTTTCATATTTACAATTTCACTTCTTCATGTTGTTTAATTTAATATCCGTCGTCCAAATCCAAATCCAAATCCAGCAGTCATTAAAGGGCGTCTTCATTTCAGACTCGCGTAAAATCTTTCTCCGCTTGAGGAATAATTTACTATGAATAGTCAACGGCATTGATTCAATCTCTCTCAACTCAAGTTTTATTTAAATGAATGAGAAACGGTATAGTGTGCGAATAAGAATAAGAATTGAAATCCAATGCAGAACGCTCCTCCACGTTTTATTCATCCTTGAGTTCAGTTCAGTTCTACTCTTGACAAACATTAAATGCGGTTTCGTGTAAAGGAACTAATTATGTCTCCTCTATTATTTATTTGTATAACAGGCAGGCAGGATTCAAACGATAAAGAGTTCAACAGTCTCAAGTCGAGTTCTCTTTCAAACGTTTCGGTTCTGCAATCGGCAATTCGAAAGTAAATTTTGATTGGTGACGTTACTAAATTCATTCATTTCTTGCACATTTCCCACACAACATTTTTGCAAATTTCACAAATGGCGCAAATGTAAACGTAATTAAATGCAATTAAAAAAAGGCTCAATACTTGTGGTTTGGACTACTGTTGTTTTAGTACTTATATTAGGATGCAAAGAAAGGGGCTGGATTAGTGGATTAGTGGAGTAATTGCATAATCAGACATGTAAAAATAGGAAAGTAACAACAAGTGAGAGAAAATCAAGTGTGGCGAATTACAGAATTACAGAAAGCAGAAAGAGGTAAACAAACAAAATGAGTATGTAATAAAGAAAAGGAATGAATGAAAAAATGAATGAATGAGATTGGGACAAGAGGAAAAAAGGGAAAAGATTTGGTCACATGTACTGACAACTGACACTCACATTTGG
The DNA here is from genome assembly GCA_034699125.1 of Gisinianus flammeolus. Lineage (NCBI taxonomy): Eukaryota > Metazoa > Arthropoda > Collembola > Symphypleona > Katiannidae > Gisinianus > Gisinianus flammeolus. The sequence continues at coordinate 2,975 of JAIUND010003691.1, forward strand.
ATGGGGATTGACGAGTTTCCACATTACATGCATGCAGATTTGATGTGATGTGATCATGTGATGTGGACTGTCTGTGAGGCAATGTTTCGTTTTGTTTTGTTTTGTTTTGTATTGTACATAATGAATGCGTGCTTACGTACGTCGATCTGCGTTTCTTTTAAAATTAAAATAGAATAAAAAGACAAAGTGGATTCGTGGAAGAACCTGCACAGTTCAGTTATATCCAACCAATTTATTTACTCTTTGTAAATGGTGAATTACTTGAATTGTGTAGTTTTTCGAGTAATCGGCCGGCTCCTCTCTTTACGAGCTCCACAATTCCCTCACAACACAACAACACAACCCCCTCCATTTCACAATTTTATCATTTTCTCATTTTCCTTGCCACGAGGACAGCAGGACAGTCGGAAAATAACAAATAAGAACAGCAGTATCAGAGTTTTTATGTCTCCTTTTCACAGTTTGCTCGTTTTAATTGAGACTTTTGCGAAACTCCCATTTATTGTTCTTTAAACTTTGTCTTCTACATGCAGAATTGCAGGCAGGCAGAGAAAAGGACGGAAAATATCGTAAATCCAAAATGACAAACAGACGAGGACAGACAGACCGAAATGCGAATGTAAACAATGGCGGCAGGCAGGGGGTCAGACGTCAGACTGTCAGACGACACCAAACCAAACCATGACAAGACAATTCTCCTAAAATCCAACTAAAATATTCTTGATCCAATCAAGAATACTTGCCGGTCTAAAATTCCTCATAAAAAGATTTGCAGGGATTATTTCTGGGTCGATAAAATCTCAGTTTGCCATGTTTCCTTCCAATCTGCAGTAATTCGCTAAATTCCCAGCAAATTAGAGATTCTCAATAAGAAGAACGATTGGGAAAAAGTGCGGGTATTTTTCACATGGAAATTCGAGAGAAGTAAATCAAAATCCGACGGATTATCTTGCTGCCTTCTCAACAAACTCAACTCAACAAAGAGCCGTCGAGATGACTTTGTTTTTTTTCTTTGGCGTTCCGCTTGAATAATGAATTTTCTAAAGGTAAATGTCAACAGAAGGGAAGCCTATTTGCACGTGACCATTCTCTCTCTTTCTCTCTCTCTCTCTCGCTGAACGATTCATCTTGTTGTGGAAATGCTCGAATGGGTTTGGCTTACTCACGCACGCATGATGGGGCATCTAGTTTTTCAGTTCAAGTGTCAATGTGAAGAAATTAAACGATGGATTTTAAGTTATTTTTAGAAAATGTGGATGATTTAAAGTGATTTGGATATTTGATATTCCTCCCTTCAAACTTTGACGGCCATCATGAACACTTGCAGTTTGATGAGAAAATGCAGCGAGTTTGTCGTGTGCAATAAAAACTTCTGGTCCCATCAACTTAAACTTAAACGAAAGTTGTCATTATTATTATCCGTGTCGACTGACCATTTTCAATCTCAATTCCACAACGAAATGACTTTTGGCATTCAATAGCAAAATTCATTTAGATTTACGTTAGAAAGTTTTCTGAGTGTTTATGTACGAGGATGGAGAAAAGGAGAGAGAGAGACAAGGAGGGAGAGAGGGGAAAGGGGGCCTCCCTCCACCTTCAAATAAAAGTCTCATTACCTCTCATTATTATGATGATGATTATGATTATGACTGATATTACTTTTGCGATTACTTGAATTCCTATTCGTATTCGTATAAAGGAAACGGTGGCGAGCTGAAAGCCCTCAAGGAAATCGACTGTCAATGTTCAATGAATGAAAACTAATTTGGACAAAAGTTGGCTGGCCGATGGGGTTTCTTCAATTGGCGATGGACGATGGACCACACTCTCCCTCAACCAACAGCTTCCTCCTCCTCGACAGCTTCATCCCATCAAATATCTTACAGACAGAACACTCATTGTCCTCATTGTCCTCATTGTCAGATGCACTCACCAACACCAACGATCACACCAGCCAAATGTAATGATGAACTGCCATTCTGGAACGCATTGACTTGACGGAAACTGACTCCATGATATTCATCCTCCTCCACAAAGAGAGAAGAGACAAAGCGGAAAGAGAATCGGACCAGTTTTCTGGCATTTGGAATGAATTTGGAAGATGTGGTAGGGATCCCATTTGGGATCCCAACGGCGGCGGAGAGAAAAGGGAAACATTCCCCATGGCTGGTTGGTTGGTTGGTTATTAGGCTCCATCATATCCAAATCCAAATCCAAATCCACCACCTCAACCACCACATCACACACAGAGCGGAGGCCTCACACGCACGTACGCACTTCAATCATCTCAAATTTAATCTCCATCCATCGCCATCGTCGCCCTCCTATTTCCTATACGATAAAAATCTCCCTTTTCTTTCATTTCATTTCTCTAATTCATTCAGCAAGATATCGAGAGTCTCATTCACATTCATTTTGTCATTTTGCCCCACTCTGTCTGTCTGTCTGTTGTGGCTTCCACATTAAATACGACTAAACTATATAGGTAACTCTGACTTAGATGGCTGCTGAAATGAGTCAATGACCAAAAGCAAAAGCGCTCCATCATTTCCTTCTAATTCTTCACAATCCTCAATTTATTAAAAACGTTCCTTATTTTTTGTTTTAGCATCTCCCAACTTGAGATGATACATGATGAAATGAAATTGATGAATGTCTACACGAGGAGGCGAATTCAATTCCAATTCCAATGGAACATAACGATCCACATCGCAATATTTTATGCGTATCTTTTCCCCATTTCCTCGCTGCAGCTCCCGATCAATCAAATGCTAAAAAATAAATAAAATCCTTTTTCTTATGACTTGCCATGTGAATGACTGTGAATTCGTATAACAAATGTGGGTAATCATCGCAGCATCTGCATCATGACAACCTTTTCTTCAAATCCAGCGTCTCTCTTCGTTTGAAAAAGTCTGAATATTTGAGAGGAAATGCAGAGCTCTACCAATTTCTTGTCCAACGAACGTGGAAAAGGAAACGAATAAATCGAACGGTGCTATATTCGTATGTATTTCTATTTGTGTGTGAGTGAATGCGGATGCAAATGCGTATATGAAATGAGTGGAAAGGAGTCGAATATTCGGGGACTGAATCCATGTGCGTGTGTGTGTGTGAGTGCAAATATGCGAAACTTGAGATTTCCAAAGTTTTGGTTTGTTCCCTCCAAATGCGAATCCAAATCCGAATCCGATAGAAAGCTACTCACTTTTCTGCTCTTGAAGCAAAGCCCGAAATCCGGCATCCCCAAACAAACTTCTCGACTGTGAAATGAGCCGATTTCTTTTCTCTTCCTATCGATAGGGCCACTTTTTCGTCGTCGTCGTCGTCATCGTCGTCGTGTTCCTTCCCGGCAAACTGCCACCGTCAATATCAATATCAGCTGGATGAGGATCGCGTATACCAAGAAGAAGAAGAAGAGACAATTTGAACTTTCAACCTGACTAACCGCAAGTCAGAGTTGTGAGTGTGGAACTGCAGATCTTATCATCTTCATCTCTCCTCCTCCAAAAAGTTAAATAGGGATTTCCATCTGATCCAGCCAGCCAGCGTGACTCCGCTCTCCAGCCAGAGAGTTCTCCACCGACGACGACGACCGACGACGACGGACAGGATTTTTTCTTTGACTTGACAAAATTTAATAAAAAAATTGTCCATGTAAAACGTCGATGGATTTTTTCTTCAGTTGGTCGTGACTTTTTATTATTTACTATACATTATAAAATGTGGGAATGGAAGCTTGTCTTTTGATGGTTGATTTTGGGGGGAGGATGCCACTGATTGTGAGCTCTTCAAAGTAATCTATCTTCATATACTTATTCGTACCAGATGCCAGATATATGCCCGGAGGAAACAGACACAAAACTGAGGAGAGTAATCGCAAGCGTCACACAGCCAGCCGGGTTCTGCAACGAAAATGAAAATGTAGTTTCATTGCATAGATGGAATTTCAAAAGTATAAAATATCCATTACACAGCGTAAGTATTTCAGAAATGGGAATTACTCCCAAATTTCCATTTATTTATTCATGTGCTCTTTTGATTGTGCTGGGAAAGTCTGGATCATCCTCCATTCCATTCCATTCTGCGTGCAAATAGTCTGACCAGGAATATCTTAGAATATGAACATGAACATGAAAATCCCAACAAACTCAACAGCCGGAAGTCACTTTCAAAGAAAATATAAAACTTTGGAAATCCACATCAAAATGCGAATCCACATGGAATCTCAACTACTCTAAGATGCATTAGAAATGGCATTTGTGGGGGTTCACATTTCACAACACGGAATCCATCAGTCAAAACGGAAGACGGGAAAGAGATGGAGTGTTCTCCCCCTCTTCCTCTCTCTTCCTCTCTCTTCCTCTCTCTTCCTCTCTCTTCCTCTCTCTTCCTCTCTCTTCCTCTCTCGTCCTCTCTCTTCCTCTCTCTTCCTCTCTCTTCCTCTCTCGTCCTCTCTCTTCCTCTCTCTTCCTCTCTCCCTCTTTCTCTCCTTTTCCCCTCATTCCATTTCCTAAATCTCTTTTGAATTCAGACTTTTCCTTAATTCGTATGTGGACAGAATTTGAGATTTGGGTTGAGCTGTGATCTTCTTCCTCCACTTTTTCCTTACTTACAAAATCAACCGTCCAGTTTAAAGCTGCTAAAAATGATCCTGTTTTTTAAAATCCTTACATGAATTCTCATCCCTTAGTCATGCTGGATTCTGGATTCTGGATTGTCAAAACGAAGACAAAAGTCCTTCGTTCAATGGATATCCTCGATCCAAAACGCTTAAAGTATTTACAAATGTATTCTGTTCCCTTTTTTTGTCATTTCTATTCGACGAACTATCTGTAAATGTTGGAGCAAGTTTCAATTTGTAAAGATGACAATCGACGAATGGAACGAACCTGGCTCAATGAAATGAAATTAATCATGAAATGAGTGGTAAGCCGGAGGGGTTTTTGTAATGGTCCTAATCTCTAGATATCGATAACCAAGGAACCAACAACCAAAAACTCCCCCCATAAAAACTAATCACAATAAAAAAAGAAGGAGAAAAGACGAGAAACTTGTCATGGGATGGATCCTCTCAAACTCTCAACTCATCTCAACTCCGTAATACTCCGAATCGGGGATTACAAGCCCGAGTTATTTATTAAAGTTTTTTTTGGATTGTGAGATTTATTTAATGGAGTTGGAGATCCGAGCTTAAATCTTCAATGCACGCAGACAAGGGAATCTCAAAATAAGTTTTCATGACCGATTTTCCCTCCGTCAGAGTTGGCTGCCCAGGCTTTTTAGTTGGACAAAATGGGTGGGTTTTTGGGTAACAAAAATGGCCAAATTATTGGGCAAAATGTGCTTTATTGGGTCGCCCCATATGGTTTTTGACACTTGAACACGAGAAGTGTTTAAGTGTCAAAAACCATATGGGGCGACCCAATAAAGCACATTTTGCCCCAAAAACCCCAAGTTGGCAGGAAAAATAAAACACCCGGGTAGAAGACCAACTCTGTAGCCTCCGCCTCCTTCAACTTCTTTGTCAAAGTTTGTTTTACTATGGAGAAGCAGAGAATGGAAATGAAAATGGAACGAGTAATTCTTTTCCCAATTTTCCCTCTCCGCTCTCACAAATATTGTGAGATCACGGACTAAATCCAACGGACTAAATCCAACTCAGAAATGTGAACATTTTTTCTACTTAAACTCCTCGGCTAATTAAATTACGCTTCATTCAACTACCTCATTTTAATTACGAGTCACGGATTTACAACGGATTATGCAGCAAATATATGTAGTAATAATTAAATATTGGAGGGAAGTTGTTAATAAATTATGAAAAATGCTTTTTATTTTCATGGTATATTTCCCGCTGACTCCGACTGGAGTCAGTCGTTTGTCTGCATGGGAACTATGGAAAATGTAACGTAAAAAAAGGCGACACTTATCACTTATGTGTCGTCGTAACAAATTGAGAGAGTATTTATGACGTTGTTGGTTTGGCTTGGTTTGGGTTCGTTTGCAGTTTTGGGATGATGAAGGAGATGGCCGGCCAGCCAGCCAGCTGATGCTGATGATCATTTGGATCGGAATATCACGGAAATGTCCATCCTCACATTGGTCAAGAGTCAAGGGCAACGAACGGACGGCCAAACGCCGACGCCGACGTCGACTTCGTCGTGGTTTTTAAAAGCATATATATTATAACAATTTTTGTGTGTGTGTCTCGGGTTGTTTATTCCCTCTGGACGAGAACGGAGAAACATATTTTTTTGAAGTTTTCATGTTGGGAGGAAAAACTTAAAGTGGTTGAAATGTTCAAATCCTTTCCGTAGTAGAACTAACTTTGATTTCTTGAACCATTTCTTTTTCTGCTCCGACAATTTGTGCGTTGACTCCCGGAGAAGCCGGAGAAGCTGGAGAAGCTGGAGAAGAAGGAGAAGCGGAAGCCAGTGGGGATGAAATTGGAGGATAATCACTGGTGTTGGTGGGCGTTAAAGAACTTGAAGTTGAAGTCAAAGTCAAACTCGAGTTGCTACTGCTTTCTGATGGCAACGTCGTCCTTGTGGATGTTGGTGTTGGTGAACTTGCTTCTACTGTTGCTGTTGCTGCTACTGCTACTGCTGCCATCGTTGTAGGGATCTCACTGGGGACGGCGATCCCAAATTGAAAAAGATACTTTTTGATGCCCAACTTGAACTCTTCAGGGAAATTTACCTATAAATACGAAAAAAGAGACACCCAAGCCATGAACCATCAGCCATCAACATCAACAGCACAATCACAATCCTCTCAATTCCTTTCCATCATTTCCCCCCATTTCATCAAAAATTGTCCATGGGACAAGAAATAAACGAAGGGAAAGCTTCCATCGACTCGATTTCTCTCTCTGTCTCTGTCTTTTCCTGAAATCGACAAAAGTTTTGTAGGTTTTGTAGGAATTCTTTGTCTCTACGGATTAAAACAGAGGAAATGTTTTTTATTTTATTTTTTCCATCGTTTTTTAGGGAACAGAGAAGAGACGGGATCCAATCTGAAGGAACAAATGGAGTGACGCGCGAGGAAAGAGATGAATAAAAATAATTTCGTTGCCTCTGCCGTAGAAAAGGGAAGGGAAAGTGTCTCGAGTACCTTCAATCTCGCTAATTATAAACTCTTATCAAAGACAACACCTTAATGAAAGGAAACGTTATTAGTTTGTACATAGTTTTGTCAATATGGATCGATAGTTTCTGAGGATCCCGTTTTCCCTCCAACGCCTTTTCCTTCTCCTTCCGACGGCATTACCCGAACGCAAGTAGTCGAGAGTCGTTGGAAAAGTTTCCCAGCTCCAACAAAAAACCCAGGATTTCTAATGTGAGTGTGAAGGCAGAATGAGAGTCATCAGTTTTCCAATTTGTCCCACCTTTGACGCGACAAAGCTACAAAGGAAAAAGATGAGTCAAAACGAAACGGGAAAAGTTGCATTTTCCTGTCCCCTTCATTCTCGTCATCCTCATCTTCTGATCATCGTGAGATAGAGGGAAAAGGGAAAGCGTCGTCGTCGTCGAGTGCGATTGAAACTATTGACAGAGTGGGAGCGAGAGAGCGAGAGAGAGAAGATCAAAGACAATCAAGAAGCCCTCTCATTGTCAATAGGACATTTTATCTCTTATTTATCTCTGTTCACATCGTTTCACCCTCTCCCCACCCAACCCCCACCCCCCACATGCACAATAATACACAAAAGTCGAGCAACTTTTTCTCATCCCTCTTGATCTCTTTCACTATACTTCTCCTTGTTGCCAATTTAAGATCTCTCTAATTTAAAGAGCGCTCTTTTTTCTAGTTTTTACACGTGTCCGGATTTTTTTATGACACGAAAGTGTGGCGTTTCCCAATTTTCATTTGTCATTTACGGAGAAGAGAGAGAAAATGGGATGGATTTTTTAATAATACAAAGTCGAGGACTTGAGAGGAATATCCTTCATATTTTCATATTGTTGTACTTTGTGCTGGCTCAAGAGCTTTCCCTCATTTCAGCAGAGAGAGAGGAAGAGAGAAAGAGAGAAAGAGAGTCGAGTGTCGTTTTGCAATTAGTATAATGGGGAATTTATAGTTTGTAGTTTGTAGTTTGTACCTGGATGAAATCCATGATTTTTTGCATCTGGCTCTTCTGATGTTCGGTACAGAGAAGACATTCGCCCAACATTGCTGCTGCCGCTCGAGCTAAGTCCAAATCAAACTCTGTTTGTCGCATCATAATCCTTTTTTCATGCATCCTCATTCATTCATTCATTCATACATTTATACATTCATTCGCACCCCATAATTAATAAATCTGGGACTAATAACTACTAATATCTCCATGCAACATGCAACATGCAGCATGCAACATGCAACATGCAGCATGCAACATACCATCCAAACTTCATGCAAACAGGATTAGATATTATTAGATATTAAAAGAATTAATTAAAAATTTAAACTTATTAGTGGAACTTGGATGCGTGTTAAGTTAAACTTTAAGTTTCCATGCACTACATTTTCTACATAAACTTTATTTCATGCACATCACATGCCATTGCAATTGGACAATTGGGGATTGTCAGTAGGAAAAATGGGGACATGCACGTGCAAACATGCAAAGGGATTCCGCACATGCAAATACATAAATACTATACGAATGCATGCAAATTAAGTAAATAAACAATGTAAAATCATGCCAATCTCTACGAATTATTTAACGGTAATATTTAGTACATTATGTTGTTTGTTAGATCCTGCAATTAGTAAAAGTAAAAAACTACATGGAAGGAATTATTTAAGGGATTGGGAGCAAAAATGATTCAGATTGTCATTGAGAGCTCAATAATTCATTTGAGGGAAATCAGAGATCACAGAGAACACAGAATCAATCGATGGATCGATCACAACTTCTCACTTGTCTCTGTTCAATAAAAGGAGGAGGAAGCATGCAGATTTCCTCCGGAACCAAAAGACTCGAGCTCTGAACGTCACTCTGAAGATTTTAGGGGGATTGAAGAAAGGAATTCATACCGCGGGACGCCTCCAAAGTTTTAACTATTTATGTACGATGCGCAAAGATGAAAGTTTGGGGGGATCCGAGTTTTTATGTTGTGAATTCCTCAGATTCCAAACTTTGTCTTTGCCAACGTTATAAATAGTTAATCCTGGATGATTCGTCTACTTTGATCACATTTACTCACGTTTAAGCCAACGGCCCACCCAGTCGCAGGGTCCTTCAACACATACACACAAAAAAAACAAAACAAAACAAAACAAATAAATATTTAAATTAATCTGGAGAATCTGTTTGATGAAGGAAAAGAAAATGCATATGCAGGGTTTTATGCTGCTCCCTGCCTGCCTGCAAACAATCACTCGAACTCGAAACTTGACGTTGAAATATCAAGCTGGATCGTCTAAATTTGATGGCCCTTCTTAAACGGGCTCGCAATCCATCAAATTCCAGCTTCTCAAATGCTGGAATCTGAGTGAGAAATCCTATAACTTGTCTATAGATATCTATTTTCGTCAATGTTCTCATTTCACTTAATCACAGCCCAAAATTAACCCTATCTGTGAATTGTTTTCCTTGCTCTAACTTTGTTTTCTGTCAACTGTTAACAATTTGGCTGAATGAATATCGTATGGTGGAAAGTAAATATTTGGATTTATATAATTTATATTTGCTCACCATCGTAGACCAAACAATTGACTTGCAGTCTCATCGCTTTCGTGTTCTTTAAATACGAGTCAATTTCAATTTTGTCCAGTTCGGGTTGCAGACGGATGCCATGGCTGAGGGCATGAGGATTATGTGGGGAATTCGGACGATGCGGATGTCCAGTCACAGTCACAATCACACCCGACATCAACAAGAAGGCGAATGACGTTAAACACGCCACACTGAACACTGAACCACACTTGGAAGAGTTTAACGACCCTTTCTTCATTTTCATTGTAAATATATTGTCGTATTATATTACAGATATAGCGTTGAAAGTCGTCGTAGTCGTCGTCACTGGAGAAACACAAGGAAATGACACAAAACGGACGGACGGAGAATCTGTTGGACTTGAAATCACAATAACTTTGATTTAGCTGTCTCTTTTGATTTGTCGTCGTGTGCACACGGGTGACTGATGACAATTAAAATGAACACTCATGTCCAGATTCGGGAAGAGAAGCAAATGGAATGGATCAGTCCGTGTTGTTGTGTGAATAAAGCATTATGGATTGGACAGGGAAGTTGTATGGTCGTTTATATAGATTCCTCTCTTTCCATCTACAGATACGTCGTCGTCGTTGCTGTTTTTGTTGTTGTTAGTTGTTAGTTGGTTAGCCCAATACCAGAAATGAATTCATTCATCAATTCAATTTCCAATTCCTTATGAATTTATGAATTAGAAACTATCCTTTGCGAAAATGGGAATTCACTTCCTTTTTATGAAATCACAGCGAGATGAAATTCATTTGGTCGCTCGCCTTTTCTCGCCCTCCTCTGCATTTGGATTTGGATTTGAATTTGTATTTCTGGGTGTTGCAAATTGCAATTCCAACCGGCTTCTTGCTCCTCATTTCTCAAATATCGAATGAAAATGCTTATTATGTACATGTATATATATATATATGTGCACGGTACGGCATTGCATTGCATCTAATAATGAAGTAATGAAAATGAAACAGGGTCGCCGTCGTCGCCTACATAATTTGTACTTTATTACATTACATTCACATACAAAATCCACATGGATTTTACGTCATCAATACTTTATGTAATATTCGAGTGCTGCTGCTGCTGCTGTGGATTCGCTCATTTCTTCATCAAATCATGGGCTCTTTGTTAACAATCTTCATCTCGTCAGCTCTCGACTTCACTTCAACTTGATTACTTTACTTGCAGACTTGCAGAGGACGACAGACGATTTCTTACTCTCTTGCTTTTTGCACTCGCTTTTGTGACGTGACGACTCATTTCTCGCTGTGTCCATTCAATGTACAAATGTATCTTACATGGGAATATTAAATCATATCTATCGACTCACATTGCCCCTTGATATTGCCAATACAAATAAAACGCACAATGATTTCCCCATCGCTGCATCGTCTGTATGTTTTCAATACTTTTTAATCTATTCAGCCGACCGACCTCAAGATGGACATGACACGACACGACACATCACACAAAGAATTTCAACATTTGTCATTATAATCACAAAATCCTTCTAGATTCCAGACCCTTCATTTTGAATGTAATGCTCTTAAGCATTCGAGAAATCCGTAAAATGAAGGAAAATGCAAGGAATACATTCAAGTCTATGAATTATGAATTAATGAGGCAAAATCGGTTTGGACAGCGAGCAAGATTTTATATTGATATATTGATATTTATTTATTTGCGTCATTTTGAAGATAGCCCATCTATTGTTTTCTAAAGTTATATTAATCCTAATAAATATCGCAGAATGTACTTAAATAGTAAATATATTTATCAGTAAAAGTATCGGGTATAATATTAAAAAATAGTTTACTAAATGTTATTAAAGTGGTCATAATTTGAATTGTCATGTCATTGACAGGGACTTTACAATAAAAGTACAATACAATATAATTCAGTCTAAATGATTTGATTTGACGACAGTGAAACTTTTTCTTCAGTTCAAACTAAACTCTCGGTCGTTGTTTTCTTTTAGTCGTTTTCTTGAATAGTAATTCAAAAAAATTAAAAAAAGAAGAACCTAGATACTACCTCAGAACAGTCCACCCGTATGAACTTGATTTATGCAGAACCAATAGACACAA
>JAIUND010003692.1:0-14765 GCA_034699125.1 Gisinianus flammeolus
ATATGAAATATGGAATATGAAATATGGAATATGAAATATGGAATATGAAATATGGAATATGAAATATGGAATATGAAATATGGAATATGAACATGATTGTTAATCATCTAGTTGTTTTGGTATGCATATTGCAGGAGCAAAGGCATATTGATACGATATAGGTTTTACAGCACAGTCATCAGCCTTTTTTACTGGTGCACATTTGTGTACGTCTACTATTAAGATTCATAATAATAATATTTAGTGTTCACTTTTTGTATTGTAGTCCTAGGTCTAAACTATAGCTATAACTATACATACATATACAATATACATGTACTGGACTACGAAGACAACTATGACAAAGAGAGTTGAATCACTTCTGACGTTATAAAGAGGAATGATGCATAATTTTTACAAGACAAAAAAATAAATAAATAAAATAGTCTATGGTGAATTGATGATGACGTGAGAGAGGTACACAAGAAAATGTAAATACATAAATAAATTATGAAATTGTACATATATTTATATTCTATATTATTATTAAAGTGTACGTACGAATAGTCAAATATTCACTGTTTTTGCATACATAATATTATGACTGTGCATTATATATTTAGAGCTCTAACTGTATGTGTTTATAATGTGTATATATAAATTAAACTATAGTACTAAATGATAAATATGAATTAAACATAGGGTAAATGGTACGGTGTGTATATATAAATCCAGATTTTAAATGTATATATATTCTTAATTCCTCTCATTCTCTTTTAACTAGTACTTACGATCATTGAATGAATGAATAAAGCTGTGGGACGAGATGGTCCCACAGAGTTATAGAATCACACAAGTCTCGTTCTCAATTCAAATGGGGAAAACTAGAAGAAGGGACAAAAAAAACCAAGTGAATATAAAATAATTCCAATTTATTAAACTATACCCAATTAAATAATATATAGAGTATATTAAACTACCATACCTAAGTAAAAATAAATGAAAAAATGAAAAGGTTTTATTATGTATTACTGGTATAGGAACCTTCGCAAAAATTACCTGCTAGAATAAATAGATGTGACGTTCAGAGAAAAGGGGGGGCTTTTCAGGTATTACACAAGTGTGACATAGAAAACAATTTAATGTAAATGATATGATATGGGAAAGTCATAGAGAAATGGTTAATACCTGGAAGACCCCCTTTCTCTTTCCACGTCCCAAATATTTAAGTATACTTACTCGTGTATATCCTCAAAAAAAAAAAAAAAACTAAAATCCTCTTATACAAAAACAAATTCTGTATATCCTTGAGCAAAAACACGCAATTAAGGTAATAATGTACATGTAGTCCATTAGATGATTCAATTAGTTCTCACATTAAACTTCAAAAATAACATGAAACAAATAGACAGATAGACAGCAACAAATAACATCCAGCAGCATCACGAGAGAAACAAATTAATAGTAACAAAATGTATACAAAATCCGTAGATTTAGTTGGAAATTAGTTTTTGTAAAATACCTCATATACAGGTACATGTAAAACCAACTACACATTCCCTAATAATAAGCTGTCATCCAAAGGATTGAGAATATACCATAATTGTATTAATTTGAACTTTGGAATAAATACAAAACTATACTCGTACTCGCCCACGATCTATTCCCATTGAATTTCTCAGCATTTTCTTACTCGCAACCAAATCACACATACATGTCATATCATATATGTATAAATGCATCCAATTCATCAGGCATCAGTGTACAATTTACAATTATTTGAGGTGCTCAGTGGACTGATGACTGCTCATGGAAATGAAACTAGATGGAAACGAACCGGCTAGAACTATTATAGAGCATTAAGATAGAGGATGGAGAATGGAGAAAGATTTTCAAATGAAAATGATGACGACTTGAAATCACTAACCAATTGAAAGTTTTGATTATGATTAAAATCAAAGTCTATATAATCGTAATGCATACTGCGTCGGTAGAAGACTCCAGTCATATATATATGCATTTGTTTCCAGTGAATGTGATCAAAATTCAAAGGAAATAATTCCACAATCCCAGGATTCTACACATACATGGATCAATCATTATGCCCTTACTCTCTCTCTCTCGTTAACTTTCACCCCATAATTGCACTTTGCACGAGATTTACTCATTTCATCTCATTCACATTGATCAAATAGTCTAGTAGCATAAAATACCGAGAATGCTTTACAATAATTATAATAATACTAATCCATTTCTATTTCTATCTGTATATATATTTCCAGTTTCTACATATTTCCACATTTCTGTTCCAATTCTCGTTCGACAGATCTGCCGTAAGATTGTGGAATATTTAAAATGTGGTTATTTGATGAGAAAGTTAGAAGTGAAAATCATAATTTGTACTGGCACACCGTACAATAGTTAAAACATGTCCCGTGCATATGTATTCCATGTAGTTATGTACCGACAATTTACATAGTGAATATATTATAGTTATATATACTTAAGACAAGGAAATAATTCCAGTTTCTCCTCAGAGTTGCACGTCGTGGTCTGGTCGGCTGGTCGGCTGGAAGGAAGTTGGAGCCAAGAGAAGACAATGGAATAAGAGGGAAGAGAGGAGAGAGAAAGCGAAGGAGAGAGACAGAGAGAGAGAGCAAGCGAGGTAACCAGACGAGACATGCATGAGCAATTCAATTCAATTTCACCCAAACTCATACGTCATGTTCATGTTCCTTTCCTGATATGCTCCGAGTACTCAAACCCCGTACGGAGAGAGAGAGTGAGAGAGAGGAGCTACATACAATTAGAAACGCTATTCTGAATTCTGAATAAGAATATAATTTTATCCAGTATATGTATAGGTACAGAGAGAGAAAGAGAGAGAGAGACTGCTGCTGTTGCTGTATGGATTTTCTCCGTTTCCATTGCTTAACTTTACACTTTCAACTTGAAACCAAGTCAGAGACAACTTTCTTGAAATTACTGCTCTTTACTCCAAGTAAATTTCAATATGAGGTTCGAGGATTTTCTGACGTGCTGGAGTTGGAGTTGAAAATAAATTAAAACAATGTCATATTGTTAGATTGGTAGATGGATGTGATATTAACCTCACCTCCGTCTCCTCCTTCATTTCCATTATCTTCTTCCCGAAATCAAGCAACGAAGAGAGTTGGTAAAAACACAAAAATAGAAAATGATTTCAATTGGGAATGTAAACTCTCAATAGTACTACTGTAAGAAATGTATATATGTGTGAGCATTCACATACCTCCAACAGTAAATTCCATGCATTAAAGCGAGGAGGGAAAGAGGGAAAGAGACCAGTAGTGGGAAATGACGAATTAATTTGAAGGAGTACTTTGAGTACTCCTCAATTAAATTCCTCTTTTGCTTTTCTTTAAGATTATTCTTGCATCACAATGATTTAGCCGGAAAAGGACATCCGTTGAACAATTTAATGTTTTTGTGGTGGAGTATGTCTGCGTGCTCTCACGTTTGTCTGAGCTCTTCTTTGTACTCTGTCCATGCTTTTCATTTACGAAATGAGGGAAGACGACAAAAGTAGAAAAGCCACAAGTCACCAACTTGGTCTTTGAACAGATAATTATCATGTTTTGTAACTGAACTTTCAACTAATTGTGTAAGTACAGAACAAAGTAAAACGGTATACATAATATTAATTTTGTTGGCGCAAGAAAACAAAAACTACAGATGAGACTTTGCTTTCTCTCTCCCTTTCCTTACTCAATCTTCTTCTTCTTCTTCTTCTTCCCCAACACGGTACATATCTTATGACAAGGACAAAATTTGATTGAGAAAACTACTCGGTTTCCCATTCCCCTTCATCTCATTTTCCCTACTATAAATACAAACTTTCCATCAACTTTCTCTCTGTATGTACGTATGACTAGACACTTGCAATCATATTTCAGTCATAATTCCATTTCCCAGAAAGACCATTGTAAAATTCCTTCCCATTCGTACACATTTTTCTCCAGTGTCTGCCTTGAGAAGGAAACTTTGGATTGTGTTGTTGGTTGTCCGTGACAAAATCCAAATCAAAACACTACTTATAATGAAGGAAAACAAGAACCACACACACACACACACGTATATATACACACTCACCCATTAACACAAATAGATAACTCGTGTAAAGTTTCCCATCGGAGACCACACACACACAGTCAAGTCTAAGTCTAAGAAGCATCGAAAGTCGAAGAAGAAAGGAAAGGATCCCGAGCTGACAGAAGAAGAGGAAGGAATTGTGGGAACAAATTATATCAATTTTCATTCACTCTATCCAGTACAACATCTTCCTTGCCCCCAAAATATACTTATAGACATACGATATAGTATATTATATGTGTAGAAAAGGGGCGCACAATCAGAAATTCTATTATCGAATCCTAGAATTCTCCAAGCTACTGAGAAAAAATTCGTAGCATAAATGATAAGTTTGGTTGGTACAGGAAGCACAAAACCAAAAACCAACAAGACTATCTCGGCTGATGGTTTTATTTATGATTGCATTCCTCCTCGCCCAAGCACCCAGACAAACAGACACAGAGAGAGAGAGAGAGAGAGGAGAGAGAAATAGCTCCTTTTGCTCCTGTCTGTGTCTGTCCATGTATTTATCATCCCATGATGATATGATATCATGGAGATGATTTGACTTTGATAAATTTTCTACGGATCCAATTGAATGAAGTAACCATGGTAGTCTCAACGAGTGTACGTAATAGAATCTACTCCGACTATTATTATCTCCTCTTATTTTCACCGTACATCTACACGAAAGCGTAAAACGTAAAAGTATACCCAAAGAAACTTACCTAGAAAAATGAAAAGGAGCTTGATCTCCCCGAAAAACTGTTTATACTTCAGATTTTTTGGTTTTAATCGAAGATGCAATGAAGCTGCATGTACTTACCCACGACAGTTGAAACCTCCCTACAACATGTACAAAGGAGAAGAAGAAGAAAGTTTCCATGTCGCCAACAAACGGTAATACAAGAAGTTGAAAAGCTAATGGAAAAATAACTACTAGAGTCTGTATATTGTATATCTATGGGAATCAGAGTCTTGCAGTGAAAGTGAAAGAAGGAACGAGGGAAAAAATGCTACGAAGAATCAACCCAGTCATTGCCTACAGATATATGTACATACACACGGCAGCATATGTAGACTCTTTATGAAATTTTCTCAATAAGGCGTATACACACAGAATCCTTTTAATGTTAGTGTACGTTCTTTTTTCCCCTCTATTCTCTATACTACTCTACAGTATAGACTCTACGCTCTACACTCTATAGGTACTCTATATATTTCTATATATCTCTTTATCTTTATAGCTTTGGTAAAAAAAATAGTAGAATGGTCATAGTTAGACGGACGGGGCACATCAATGGAGATTGAGGTTTTTTCTGACTCTGTGGTAGAAAATCTTTTCCCTTTGTGTGTGTACTCTCGTTTGTACTTTGATATTCCAGCAGATTTTTGCACAGCACTCTCGACTGACTCTGTACGGATTTCCACCATGTTTGAAGTAGATGGATATTTTTGGAGATGAAATGATGGAGGATGTTCCGCTGCCTTGTTTTACGTTTCAAGCTAAGTGAATGGCCATAAGCATGAGTGACTGCCATTGTACTCATCTTAACTATCTTTATCATCAATTTTATTGAAATTTTTTCTCAGTGTGCACGTGTCAGAGGAGTCAGAGGATGGACCATCCTCACAACTTTTCCTCTTCTTCTTCTTCTTCTCTTTCTTTCCTTCTCTCTCTTCTTTTCGTTTTGACTGACTACAAATTCTTGTGAAAAAAATCAACCCTTCCCCCTTACCCTTTTTCTTGTCTCCACTTTCTTCTTTCCTCTCTCTCTCTCTCTCTTTCGTTCTCTCTCTATCGCTCTAAGAATTAGATGAGTTTCAAGAAAAAAGTCACGTTTTTTAACTCATCATCATCCCTATCTTTCTTTCTCTCTCTCTCTCTCTCCCTCTTCTTCCAGGACCAGTCCTCGTAATCATATCAGTGACGACGGCGCTCGTACAGAAAAAACTTGATATGTTTCATTTTATACAGTTGAACTTGAAAATCTGATTACATGATGTACGCGAGACGCTTCATTTCCCTCTTCCTCTTTTTCTCTCTCTCTTTCTCTCTCCTTGGGCTTTAATTAAGGGGAAAATATTATACATTCTCTTCGTCGTCTTTCATTTCGTTTTCAAAATGGTTCCAATTACTCGTACATAATTAAGTCATTGAAACTTTTCTCGAGAGTTGTACTGTGGAACAAACTCATTTCAAAATTGCGCAACTAACAACTGCCTTTTTAACGAACGCAGACATACATTTCTCCTCACAGTCAAATTTTTGTTATTTTTCAACATTAAATTTCTTCAATTCTACCTTTTGCTCACCCACCGACATCCTTCAAAAAAATATATTAAACAGTGCGAACACAAGTAAAATTCCCCGTCATTACACCTAATTACATAGTTTTTTTGTGCTCTCGGTGTGTGTCATTGTTGCAGTGTCCCTGGAAACTTTGGAAGAAAACGAATGATGACTGAATATTGGAATCAAAAACGGGGAAAGTGACAAGAGTTGTTTTCAAGTTCTCTTTCACAATTTGTAAATGTACCTACGAGCAATCTGATTTGACAGTCATATTGATCGTGTGGGAAATGTGTAGGCGGAAGATGAAGATGGGTTTAAGATTTAAGATGAGAGTTCAGAACTGCTGTGAATATAAATTTAGAGCTTGAGAATCTCCGATCCGCTTCTTTTTTTTTTCTTTGTCTATTCTAATAAACAAATCAAATTGCCGATACAGCATGTCTGCATCCTTTTCAAAAATTCCATCTCTTCAACAAAGAGAGGAGCACGCAATTTATTGCTGCGTCAATGTCGAAGGATTTTACTAGACATTTTTCATATATGTAAAATATGTATTTTCCCGTATGTACATTTGCATTTATGTGAGTACATGTAGACTGTGTTCAGGGGGAATATCTATCCATCGTATATATATATATGTATTTGTAGTTGAATATTCTGTATTCTGAACAATGCCAAAAAGATGAGATGAGGATTTTTGCACTGCTTGTCCTCGACTTTAGTGTCTGCATCAAATTTATAGTGAATTATGTACATGAATGTACTTGACATGAGGAAATTCAAAACTTTTACTTTCTCATGGACGCAGTACCAGGAGCAGTCACACTAAAACATAAAATAGAGAGAGAGAGAGAGACAGAGAGATGGAGAGATATGTGTAGAGAGAGATGAGGAGGGGGAGAAAAGAGGCACAAAATATTTGAGCAAAATGTAATGTACGGCTGTTTTATATTATGCATGGACAGGGACAAAGAGAAAACGGCTGAACGACAAACGAGGGAAATAGTAAACAGTCAGGATGATAAAATCACCTACTTTTTACGTTTATGATTTTATAAAAAAAATCTAAAAAATTGTGTCATAATATGGGTAAGCAAGAATTTACAAGAGGACTACAGAAATGTATTTATCGAGTAGAAGAGTACGATAGAAAATTCTCTGCGTGTACAAAAAAATGGGAAAACAAAGCGGTACACTTTTTACTTTTACTTTCAAAAATAAAATGAAATGATGAGTCAGCATGTATGTACTTATGTACATTGTATATGACATCAATAGTCGTGCGAGTCAAAAAAAAAGGAGTTGAGAGTTCCTCCTCTCACACAAAACTCGAGACTACATGACGCATCATTTTGATGCATAAAAAGATGTGGAGACTTATCTCTTCTCTACAGCTCGATACAGAGGAGTTTTTTGAACGGGGCAGGGAAAGCTCGTTGGATTTTGAATTGTGAAATCTTATCTCGCGGCCTTGACATGCTTCATATGCATACTGTATGTAATTGTGTAGAGGAAAGTCCAGAGGTTGGAGGAGCATCTCCATTTGGATTATGTATGCGTGTGTGTGTGCTTTGGAGCAATTCCCATCTCTCCTCTCACTCTTACACTTTCCTTTCTTCGTGTTTCAAAATCCCAAGACAAACTAATAGGAAGAGCAAGTTATTTACATGAGTGATGAGTTGATATGGTAGATTTGAGTACAAGCGTTGAGTGCTACTGACAATATGCATATTGCTTCACTCTTTCTTTCTCTTTCTTTCTTTCTCTCTCTCTCTCTCTCTCTCTCGTTCTTCCAAGTCCTGTTTCGTCCATGCATCTCCGTAATGTGTAAAATGTAACAAAGTACATAGAAATGAATGAAAACGGCGTCTAGGTACTTTGCGTAAGTAGGCATGAAAAATAATGTGTATGAAGAGTGAAGAGAGCAGATGAAAGAGAGAGAAAGTGGTGGATTCTCTTCTATTTTAATCAGCCATAAGATGAGATGGTTTTTAAGTCATGTAACTTCCCTTTGTCATAATTGTGTGTATGTGTTACATCTTACGTATATCTACACACAATATACGACCACTGTATGCGTGTATACGCATATTTATTTATATGGTGCAAAAAAACATAGGCCATGAATAAGGGGAAGACAACTTGGGGAATTACATGGAGAAAGTGCATGGGAAAGTTGAAAGTTGAAAGGTCCATGACATAGTGAGCAAGTATGCACATATATGAACAAAACATGTGCTTGCTATTAGTAGGTGTAGAACATTGATCTTAAGTTTGGAGCTTGACTGGCTTAAAACATACGTATTTTTGGAGGGAAATTCTCGGATGAATGTAGACAAGTAGACATGGTTGCATATTACTTTACA
This sequence comes from Gisinianus flammeolus, assembly GCA_034699125.1. NCBI lineage: Eukaryota > Metazoa > Arthropoda > Collembola > Symphypleona > Katiannidae > Gisinianus > Gisinianus flammeolus. The sequence goes on from JAIUND010003692.1 coordinate 8,752, forward strand.
TAGTTCCCGTTTGCTTCAAGCTGATAGTTGGATGTTGTAGCTAAAGTGGGAAAATGTTGCAGTTTCAGAGTACAGTTTTCCAGAGGACAAGAGGAAAAAAGTCAAGAAAAAAACTAGTTGGAAAGTGTAAGACAGGGAATGTTTCAGGAAGAAAGAGATGGAAGGAAAGAGAGAAAGTGAGAGAGAGAGAGAGAGAGAATGTAGAGTTTGAGCTTAATGCAACACATTAGCTTGATGACTCCATGAGATATATAAGAGCAGAATGAAGATTTATTCTGCGTGAGCTTGATTTGCATATTTTGCCTTGAGAATGAGACAGAACATGATTGAAATTGACAAAAAGTTGCCCACCCTCCTTTCTCTCGCTCTCTCTCTCTCTTGCCTCATGTAACATATGGTGTCAAAGAAGAAGAATAATTATTACCACCAACTTCAAACTCCCTCAAACATGATTCATTATGCATCGTGTTGGTGGTGGCAGAGTGGCTAGAACAACAGGCAAGACAATATGCAGAGACATTCCCTCTATCAACTCCCTATACCTACCTATGTATTTTGATACTACATACGATAAATATGCCGCATTATCTCAACTGACGAGTGACACGAGAAAAAAAATGGACTTTCCTCCAAACAAACATCGACTCACTCATGGATCTTCATTTTCTATTTACCTTTTTTTCCTGACGCGGGCCAGGAAATAGGTGATGCGAAAAACAGGAGTCATTCCAAATTCCTTTTCACAACTTAGCAAAATTATAATTCTTCAAAGAGCTAATTCATTAATTTTAACGTCACTTAAATTAGAATTTACATAGACCGGAGAAGCGTTTCAATGCTTTTTTCGCTTTTATTCACAGTCATCTTCCTCTCTCTCTCTCTCTCTCTCATAGTCTGACTTTACTTTACTTTACAAGCAAACAAACATGGTAAAGCCTTCATAATAAATATCGTATTTTTTTGCTACTACATAATAACGAATATCAGAGTCTAAGCTTTGCAAGTAAAAACTTTAAGCATTTTAAGCGAATCTACACAGTACATAAGTAATGAATCCTTGCTTCCATCATTTAATTATGAGTATACAATCCGCTTTACCAAAACTTTTAATGGCTATTACAGCAATGTTTACAGTACATTGTGTTATATAACGGCAAATTAACTCAATACTAATTGCACTAATTAGTGAACAATGAACAAGATGTTGTGAGCATGAGCGGAACCTTTGTACAGAAATAAAATCGAAAATTCACTTGCTAGGCTCATACACAATAGTAGTAGACGGTATAAAATGGAGTATTGGATTTTCGTCTAATCCAAGCTCATAAATATGTACAGTGATAGTGTACAAATATTTTTCTTTAAAATGTTGCCGTGAGGTGATACACGTGTGGTGTGTGTATGTGTACGTAAGTCGTGACCCTTGACTCCTTTTTTTCTGTATTTTCAATCGATTTTTGAAGCACCAAGTATATACCAGGAGGCGGACGTTGAGTGCATCCTTAAAGGCTTTAAAATATCAAGAAGGAGAGGGAAAAGATACACTTACGGGAAGAAACGGAGAGATATTCTGACATTTCCTTCGTTCACTCATGACCATTGTGTCTGTCCAAGATGAGGAAGAGATGTACCTACATCTGTCAAATTCATTCAACTGGGCGACCACTGTCAATATTCACAATCCACCATGTATATACAAACCGTTCCATGGACGTTCCACTGTCGAAAACTCTCCACTCTTACCATTTCTCTTATTCCCTTCTCCAAACGAAAAGTGAGGAGAGAGAGAGAGAGGGGGGAAGTGAAAGTGATGAAAGTAACACAGTATATAAAGTCCATGCAATGCCAGGCGAGAGCGTGTATAAGAAAGAAGAGGAGCTCTAGACTAAGATGTTTCCACAAGGGTCCTTAAGAAACATGTATGGATGTCAAGTTGTAAGAAATGAAAAACTCTATGGGGAATAATACTGGCACTTGCTTAGCCATAACCCCAGTTGACTCCTTCACTCGCTCGTTTTTTTTTCATACCGTATACGTAAGTACTACTTCTTTCTCTGTATATGTTGGCCCATGGTCGACCACCGTATACGTATTTACATTGGGCAGTTTCATGCATTTACGCACATACGAATTCAATTTTCAATAATAAATATCTTGTTTGATACACTCAAATGTATTTTTGACTTATTTTTGTAGTAACTGTTTCGATACGATTTCATACTTTTATTTAGTTATTTTTTCAAACCTCACTTTGCGCGCAAAAACATGTTTTTTTCTTCATTTTAGTTCATTCTACACGTTTCTCAATCGAGCCCTGAGCGAATATCTGTACTACACACACAAATAGCGTGAGTTGAACAATTTCTTTTTCATTCTCAAAGTGCACGATTTGAGACTTTTCTACTATTTCCTACTAGTATCTGGCAGTTATACATGTTGGATGTACATACTAAAACGTGTGTAGAGTTAGCTAATCATATTGAGGATATTTCAAGGGCCAGGATCTTTGAAGAAACGCAGTCTGCACACTTCATCTTCTTGTAAAGTACTTACAGGAAAATAGTGAAAAACTATTGAGCAAATATAATATAATATAATAAAAGTCGCTCGTTGGCTCTGCTCAAGCAGAAGGATTCAAATTCCCTGTGCAAATTCAAATTTGCAAAATTCTAGTCTTGAAAGAAAGTCCTGAACGTGTAGTCAGTCAGTCAGTCGTCAGAAGTCAGCCTCAACCGTCAAAGTTATACAGATAGTAAGTATATGATGTTTTTTGTGCATTTTGTAGTAAAAGCGCTCTCACCTATCTGGATCTATTTTCGTGTTTCAACTCTGACACTTTCCCCTTTTGCCAGTGTGTGTGTGTCTGCGAATTCACGAGAAAATGTCTGAAATTGCTCCACAAGAGTCACGAAGGGACCCTGGGACCATCTAGCTGGCTACTTCCATGCTCCATAGATTTTTCTTTAAGACGAATTCAAGCAGAAGTGTTCTTCCACACGAGAATTTATTCATGAGTATGTACAGTCGGCATTTGGGTACGCATGTATATATATAGTTATGTATAATATACATGCACTCCTGTGTTACTAAACTGCTTGGAGCTGAGAAACCATTCCCTTCATACTTTCCATACAGTCATATATGTCTATACGTTTGTATCGTGCAGGCTGATACCTTATAGAGAACACGTTACATCCGCTCGAGGACGAACTCGAAGAAGACGATGACAGTGAACCATGACAATGGCAATGAAAATAAAAATACGCTTGAATAATACGTTGATGTAGTGGACAGGACCGACGGATGGGTAAACATCAAGTTTAAAATCTGGAGGGACGACACACAACACAACACACTGCAATTTCCCCCCCTAACAATGTAAGTGACACGTTCGTTCGTCCACCAACTCTCAGTCAGACTGTCTCAACATAAGCCGACAAACACCGTTCTTGAAATTCACTGTTCTGCTCTATTCCGAACAGTTAGACGACAGCATCTTCAAACGAAATACAAGACGAGTTTTCTCAGTCAACTTGGAAATTCATATATGTATGTATCGTACCTAAGTAACAATTTTGTCAGCCCTGTTTCCTAGTTAGAATTGTCATAAACATTGCTAACAGCATACGAATCATATGATTGATCTGTTTCAAATTTGTAAGCAAGCTTGGATATTAAATGTATGGAAGGTATCAAAATCTGTATTGACTGAATGTGACTGTGTAGAAAGAAATCTAACACGGAGGAATGCCCGTGGATTTGAATTATGGATGTAGATATTTAACGGGTTCAGACGATAATGTGAAATAACAAATACTAGCAAAGACGTCCTTACGCATACACACCCGAAACACATTGAGCGAGAGTAATGGAATGAGCTCCTGGCTTCTATACACACAAGAATACATACATGTTGAACGAGCAGGAAATGGTGGAAAGCCTTTCAACCGTTAAGAAAACCATGCATAGGATTGCGTCGTATTTTCCACACACACACACACACACCAAACCTTACACGACCGAATTACTTGGCCATAGCCCATGTGAATTGAATGGCGTGAATGACATGGAGAAAATCTATGCAAGACATCAGGCACACTTAACCTCCTCCGTCTTCTTTGGCCTTGGATCTTCTTGAACCGGCTTAGATATCGCATAGTTTCTTTATCTCAAATCCTGACTCATTTTCCTTTCCTCGTAGTTGCACAAATGCATACAAATTTTCGTATTCACATCCATCCAAACGAGTACAAAGTAAGGAATAATTAAGTAGAAAAATGAGTAGATTCTATTGAAGGCATGCAAATAATTTTAGTAATTTAAGCTCCTTGGAAATGGACAATTTGCTGTGGAAAATGAATTTGCAAAAAATTCTTGTACAATTACATACTTCTGCCTTTGTGCGGGGAAAGGAGAGGAGAGAGATAACGGGATGGCCGTTTTGAAAAGGAGGGGAGGAAAAGGGATTAGAATGACGTTGAAGATTCAAAGCCAAGTTGAGTATGTAGATGTAGGGTACATATGTATTGAAGAAGCGATTGGAATTGGAGGAGAGGTCTGTTCCTTTTTCGCATCATCCTCTGTGGACCCTTTTGCTTTGGCTTTTGACGTTAGACATGAGAGAGGAGAAACGTTTTCTTTTCGTCTTTTTTCCTCCCAAGTTTGGCACAGAGAAAAGGCACACACAAGCATTTACTTTACCTTCAATGTTCTTTTTTCCCATCATATCCCTCTGTATAGGCTTCCTCTCTCTTGATTTTATTGTTACCACACGGGATCCTTTGGAGAGACTATAATGCGTCGATTAGACTGGAGGAGCACCTTTCTGCATTGAGAATCGTACATATGTATATCTGTACTACAATTGTATGGTATGAGTGCAGTTGAGTCGTGTGTAGAGGAAGCCATTGGAATCATTGAGATGCGTCAAGTTCTCCCAATGATCTCTAATCGAGCCATCTCCCATCAATTTACATACAAATATGCCCTTTTCAAAATGTTTTTCCATCCGAGCTGACTGAACGCGCTATCGTGCATTTATAGTAGACGCGAGCCAGAATTGCACGAGCCACCGAAAGAATACTGGCAACGGGGACGACGGGAACTGGCTCGAACTGTAACGCTGGCATTGGCACTGGCACTGGATCTAAATCTGGATCTGAATACCCGAAACTCATACCAGACAGACGCTTCAACTTTTACTATTTATATGCATGGAGACATTTCTACGTCCGGTTCTTCTATCTATACATCTCTCCATTACTCCTCTGTATTATGCATAATATTCTTTTTGCGCATCCTTCCAGTTATCTCTCTCTCGGTCTCTCTTTCTCTCTCTAAAAAACTGCAAATATCGTACTCTACAACTGAATGCCTCTCCAAATTCCATGTGGATATACACATACATTGAATCAACATTGGTTTGCTTTATAATCCGGAATCCTCACAAGCCAAAAGTACATGTCATCCTTCGGTTCACTTTTCTCGTCTATGTAAACTCGTGTGGTCTGCACTAAATAACCATATAGGTACACTCCATTACGTTTTCGGCCCATGTACATACCCGTTTCCACAACTTTCTCTCACATTGGAGACGCCATAGTCATAGCGGGATTCTGGTTGAGGGTAGAGATTCTCCATGAAAACGCAAAAATATATGAGAAAGAGAGAGAGTGTGTGTGAATGTGGATGGGGGGAAAGAGAAGAGAGTAAAAGAGAATTGCATACGCATAGAATTCCGCAGTCTGGGACTCAATTCCTGTAAATTCATTACCTTTAAGTTGAGAGAAAGAGAAAGAGAAAGAGAGAGCGAGCGAGAGAGCGAAGGAAAACTTTCTCTTTCCAATTTCACTCTCCCTTCAAAACTATCTGTATGTTCGAGAATTGCAGATTTTCTCCTTCTTTTGCTTCTTCAGCTTGGATGTCTTTGCTGAGTTGCTTCCCCCCTTCAACAATGAGTAGAGAGATATAGACGTGACGAGTGGAGGTAGGAGAAGGAGAAGGAGAAGGAGAAG
>JAIUND010003693.1:0-14763 GCA_034699125.1 Gisinianus flammeolus
GTTTTTGGACTCGGAATTGCCGCTTCAATAGTCGGTTTTATTTTTGAATTACTCCGATTTTACAAGAACCACAAAAGGATTTTGGCATTCTTCTTCTCGTTCTCAACAAAGGAAATTGCTTTAAAATCCCATCAAATTGTCACTAAAATCTATGGGAAATGTCGAATGTTTTTGGAACAAATAAGGAGACAAAAAATGCCCGAAAAATGAGGAAACAAATTAATTTACATTAAATTGATTTAGGTGGATTTTATTTTGAGTTTTTCTGGACATCAATACAATCAATCAATACAAATGACAACGAAATATATCGTATAATTACAATAAGTTAAATGTCAAATGTGTTAAAGGATCCACAAATGAATTTAAATGTGTATGAATGCTTAAGTTAAATTAAATTAAATTATTTACTATGTGGGAATAACAAAGGGAGTTAAATGAGGAAAGGATTCAAATATTAAAATGAAGGGCTTTGAAAACTTTTGACCGTGAAATTGTCGCTCATGTGGCCAGAAGATCCCGATACTTGCAGAATTTCTCATCACACAAGAAACAGCATTGGGAATTGAGATTGGATTGCATCTTCTCAAAGTCCAATTCATGTTTCGTCAAATCCTCCAGGTGATGAAATTCCTCCAAACACAATTCACAGGTGAAGGAAACGGTTTTGGACGGTTTTGAATCTCCGTGTAAATTCAATGTTGATTGTTGTTTTTGTCCTAGCTGTTGTTGAAAATCGGACTCGGAGGACTCGGACTGAATTGGAATTAATAGCGAGTCCAATTTTCGATAGAATTCAAAGTGCTCCAACGAGAAATCCAATGGAATCGACAGGAAATCCGAATGATCCGAATCCAGAGAGTTCTGACTCAGATTCTCGTTCGTTTCCTTTTCCTTATTGTCCATCAGATTGTGATGGGATTGAGTGTGAGTGTGAATTTCCTGGTCGTTGAGGAATTGCGAGCAAAGTCCACATTCGTACAGGAAATCATGAGCTGGGTGCTCCAAATGGAATTCTTCACATATCAACTTATTGTCACACTCCAGAACCATCAGTTTTCCAGCACTGGAATTGCCCTCTTGTTCTTTCTCCGATGATGACGATGATGAAAAGGGCGCTGCTGGAGTTTCCATGCTCCCACAGACTGCGTAATATAGAAATTAATGGAAAAGTGAAAATGAAAAATTAAGCGTGAGCACACAAAATCCAACAATCCAAAATACACATACGCACTGTTTCAAATGCGCACGAAAAATATAGAGATTTACAGAGGTGATTGAATTGAATTGAATTGAAAGGATTCATTCACATTTGTGTAAAACTTTGGGAATTACCGATTTAATTGACGCTGTGGAAAAATGAATTCTGCTTGTATATATGGAAATGATTGTCCTGTATATTGTCCAAGTCCAGCAAAGTCCAAAAAGCAAAGAAAGGGATGGAAAGAAAGAAGGAACTCTTTTGAGACTTGATGTGCTTGAGAGACAAATTACGACTAAATATATCGTATATATTGGTACCTACCTATATATATCTACTTGACGATTTTACTTCAAACTTCAAAGCAACTGATGTGGAAGACGATGAAAGTTGAGTTTTCGAAAATATCGTTCATTTGTTGCAAGCTGCAGCTGTGTGCAACTGCGCCCCATTTTCTCTGTTTCTCTGTGTGGTGGAGACTGTGTGGAGAGTAATAAAAAATGGACAAAAAGGTTCATTCCGTCCTTGAAAACGTTGACTCCTGCAATATGTAATATCTCTATGTATTTTACTGTGTGTATAAATGTGGGAATAATCCCGTGTTCAAGATTCAAGATACATACATGACGATATCGTCTGTTAAGTTCAAAAAAGGACGATAATCAGTTGGCCCAGAGGGTGAATACACATTGTGTGCATGCGCATATGCTGCGTCGGGGGCCAAACGATTATCGACCTTTTTTGAACTTAACAGACGATATATGTACTTTAATGGAATGGTTAATACGATATATACAAAAGTCAACGTACCTAAAATCGTCGTATCAAAATAAAAGTGGATACAAAGTTCACAAATTTTGGAAATTTGGTATTCTGCGACGCGTTTCGACTCCTATATCGAATATCGTTATACATAGTTCTTTTCTTCGTGTGCAAGGTATAATATTGTAAAATGCCTTGTGTAATATTTAAAATTCCGTATCCACAGTCCACACACTTTTCATATCCTGCATTCTCTATATCTCTTCTTTGACACAGCTCACATTTAAATTCCAACAGGGGACGAGTCCAAATATTCATCATCCTTCTCACGCTTGGACTCTTCCTTCCTCTCCACAGGCATTCAAGTCCTCGAGCGAGCTCTCAATTTGACCCAAGTCAATGGTCTCTGGCTCAACAATGTCCAATCGGGTGGTTTTTGGCTTGCGAAAATCCATCTCATCAAAGGATTTGAGTTTTGACCACATGGACGATGAATGATGTGAATGATTTGGAACGCTTTGCATCAGATGCTGGATCAAAACTGGAAACAACAAGCTGGATCGGATGGAAGGAAAAGGTTTGGAGGATGAGAATTACTCGATTGATTTCTACAGGGTTTTAAAATCCACAGTGCGGACTCGCTGAGGACTCTGGAAATGGACGAGAGTTTCTGTGGTTTCCTCAATCCTCAAATCCCGCCGTTGAGAAATCTTGACACGCTCATCCTGGTCAATCCGAAGAACCTGTATAAATTCTTTAATTGGGAATATCTCCGGAATTTCACTGCTCGTGCTCCAACCCTTCAGATCATTCTGCCCAACTTGAAAACCATCGTTTTGAAAGGGATTAAACACGTGTCGGAGTACGGCGAAATTAGTAGCGAGGAGGAGGACTCGAGTGACGACGAAGATGACCAATGGCGATTGCCAACTTTGGCCCAATATTTTACTGGCTTTCAATCGGTGGAGAAACTGGAGCTGGAACTGGGCGTGGTCAACACTGTCGACCCGGATACTTCAACTCATTGGCTCCAATATTTGAAGGATTTGTTCCCAAATGTGAAGGAGGTCCGTCTGATTGGCCGTTTCATTGGTCTGAACGGTTTTGTTCTTAAGGTTTTGAAATTGTGGTCAGGATTGGAGTCGATCCATTTGAGTGGAATTCAGTTAAAACCGTCTTGGGGCAACAATTCAAAACTGCTGACGGACATTTGGACTCTTTTGACATCCGACCAATTCAACGCACATTTCTTGACTGGTCAGCTATTTCTTGCCACAATTTACTTGTGTGGTTTTGACTTGAACTTGAAGTAAAAAGCGGGAAGAGGATTTTTGTATTTTACTAAAGACTACCGTATAAGCTGTTATAGAACCCCTCCCTCTTATAGAACCCCACTTGCTATAGAACCCCAGTGGTTGTATAAGATTGTTTGATACAACCCCAGTCTGAATTACACATAAAGTAATGATACAACCCCACCCTCTTATAGAACCCCACCCTCCTATACATCCCCTGGGGTTCTATAAGATTTTGAAATACAACCCCAGGGGTTCTATAACAGCTTATACGGTAATTCTTTTCTTCTTATTTACTACTAATTTACAGAGTTGAAAAAGCTACAAATTGATTTGATTTCACCAAAATGCTGCAAATTGAATTTGAGAGGAAGTTTTGATTTGGTATTGGGGAAACTTCCACAATTATATTGACAAGTTATTCCGATCTCAAGATCACAATCGGCCATGATGGAAATCATCCAAGTGCTTGTGGTGAGTCCTTCAATTTCTGAATCTATTCTATTCATTATCAATAATTCATACCAACGTCCTTTTCCCAATTTATTTATACAAACTCACAGTTTGCATTTTGCACTGCTTTTCGCCTTCATTTGATTTTATCATTTTTTTGAGAACTAAATGCAAACTTATTGATAAATCTTCTTCCTCTATACAGATTTGCGGAAATATCTGGAGCCACTCGCTTCATTCATGGGTTTCCTTCATGTGGTGGCTTGACCGGAAGTGGAACCGGAATAGGATTCTTTCTACAATTAAGGAAATGCATCAAACATCTATTCTACTATTTCTACTACCTAATTTGAATTACGTTGTTTAATTTCCCTGTTCTGCTTAATTTCTCACTTCCCGCTTGCATTGGAACTTATTGTCATCCTGAGAAACTGTTTCATTTCATTTCAACGTGTTGAATATTACAGAAAATAAATTTCGATGTCAAGTCTCATAAATTCCATCATAACACAGTTCATTTCAAATTCTATTATGCTCACGGTAAAACAATGCACGCTTGAGGTTGGATTTTGCCTTCTCTCCAAATGGCTTGATCTGAATTTGAATGCATATATATATATGTATACAATCCACAAAATTGAATGAGGGTAAATGACGATGTGAAATGATGGACTTCACTTCATTGTGAATTTTCCACAGGTTGACGACGGACTTAATTCAAATCACTTCAAATCCCCATTTATTTCCATTTTTATCATCATGTGATGAAAATTGTGCACAACAATTTACTCATCGGGAATCAGAAGTCAGAAGGACTTTTTCATCCCCATCGGATTTCCTGTCCCGTCAGAAATGGATAAGAAACCCAGATTTCCTATTTAATGTAATGTAATTTATGCATAATAGCTTATATTGTATATTATAGTTCTTAGTTATAGCCTTGATTTCAATTCTTTAGCTGAGGGGAAAATAGAGTGTAAATTTTACACTGTAAAAGCTCACGTAAAATATGTACATATTTGTGGGCATCGTGGAATTATAAAGGATTTTGGTTTGAGTTAATTCGTGTGTGTTGTGTGTGTGTGGAATTTTCCCGTGGTGTATGGAGAGAACTTTGGAGTTTTGGATTGATGGCAAAGAAGAAAGAAAAGGCACAGTTTTTTCACCCTTCTTCCTTTTCTTTCGTCTTTTTGGATTGAGGGCGAAGGTTAACCATGAATATCTGTATTCTGTATCTGTCTGTATGTACATATTCATTGCGAAGGTAAAGGAACGAGAAACGGTCAAGTGGAAATCCTTTCTATATAATCTAAACATATATGCAGAGGCGACTTAAAGATATATTTTTATATATACGCCGGCGACAGAACGCGACGGACGAACGGTCTTTGGGATTTCCCTCATTCATTTTCACATTCTCCCATTTCCATCACACACAATCCAACAAAAGGGCAAAAGCGGAGAGAGTTTCAATTTCAAAGTTTTGTCTGTGTGTGTTTCTCAATTGAACTGACTGTCCGTGCAGATATATAGGTATATAATCTGCATCTATAATAATAATATAAGAATGGACAATCCATTATTTCGATGGTGCAAGGCGGTTTTGGACGAGATAAAAATCCAGAGTCATATTTTAAATCATTTATATAGCTTGAGTTCGATAACATGTGGGCTTATATTACGTGTGTGTTTGTTTTCCACATTTGTCTTTCTTGCTCCTCACACACACACACACACAGCACGATTTTCACGTGAGCTCGTTGAAGAAACGGCGGAGGGAAATAACGGAGGCCTGGAACAGCCCGATCCTCAATGTCGGCTACGATGACCTTTTGACCCAGTGTGCGTACGTCCAGCAGGATCTCCCTTTCTACGCCAGCGTCCTCTCGAATCTCATTAAAAATCATCCCATTCTCTACGCCCTCTTTTCTCAGCCCTCCGTTGGGATCGTTGCTCTTGAATGTGGCCCGGGGACGGAAATGTGCGGGATCCTCAATTTCCTATGGCAATCCGGGCAGAGTCGGATTCCGCGTCTCCGATTTCTGATGGTGGACCAAGAGCCGAATTGGGTTCGGATCATCAATTATTTTGAGAAGGTCATCCGGGCGGAGAGTCCGCTTCTCATCTTTGAAAAATCCTTCTACGAGTGGGACGTGGCCAGTTCCTTCCGTCTTCAGACCCTCCCCAGTGTCCTCAATGCCGACATTTTCATATTCTCCATGGTGTTTTGGGAAATTTGGAAGAACCGGGGGGAGATTGGGCTGAGTGTGGCTCTGGGGAATATTGCCAATCTCCTGGGGAGTGCACCGTTCGGGGCTCTTTTCCTTTTCATCGATGTCCAGGATCATCCCTGCCAAGTCAAGATGGTTCATGGACTGGATTTTGTCTTTGGGACTCAACCGAATGTGGTCAAGATCGGGGGAGGAGTTCATCAATTCCAGCTTGGTTGGGATGAAGAGACGAGCCGGGAGTTGGGTCGCCACACCACCAAACGCTTTGCCCCAAAACTGAGCGGGCAACTTTTCTTTCATTTGTTTACCAAATATAAAAGATAAATGAATGAAAGATGCCGTGCCGTTCCCACACAGGAATTATATATAATTTTTGCAAAAAACAATGGATCTCTTTTTATTATTTGTTGGGGGATTTTTCTTCTCATATATATAAAACTTGTGGTTTTTTAAAATTTGGTCAATCATTTGGATCTGGCAAATAAATCTTGTCATTATTATTCAAGTTCAACTTTACCCACTTCTTTTTTAATGTCATCATCCCCAGCACACATGTTTCACCTTTTTATACGATCCAATTGAAATTGATTTATGAAATGTTAAAAGTATACATAAGTACTTATATACAAAAAGTATTGTGCAAATCATATAAGACAAATTTGGATTATGTCGTGTCATATTTGAATAAATTAAATATATATGCAAAACAATATCACATTTAATTTTGGAAAATACAGAATTGAATCCAAAGTTCCAAACGATTTAAAAAAAAATAATGGGATTTAATAGGACCATAGGTGGGAATATCTGTTTTTGCATGTTGAGGACTTGTAAACACATTTGATAATTTTTTTTTTTTTGGATTTTTCCCCATGTTTAAGCAAAAAATCCTTAAGCATTACGACAAATTTGTTGGAAAAACAGATTTGTTGTTTTTTTTTTTGACCCAACCCTTTGGTGACCTTCAACGATTTTGAAATTTTATCGAAATTTTGATTTTTCTTTTTGAAACAACAAATTTGTTTAACATGGGGTAATATGCAACATTTGTGTTGGTAAAGTAATACATTAGAGACATGGGAAAATAGTGTGTTACTTGGTCACGCCCCTCCAGACCAATGGTAGCCAATGAGAGCATTGGTGGTTTTTTGAGAGACTTTGGTCACCCAACCACCCCCTGGCGCAGGGTGCCTGTGGGGTGCTGTAGGTCCATAAACAAATATGCTGATTCAAATTGAAACACGGAAATAAAATGTCCCACATTCATCAACAATGTTGCTTTTCAACATTCTTGTTCATAAAGATACATTAGTTAACTGTTACCATAGTTTATTGCACTAATAGTCAAAACATCCATACTCATAACACCGTTTAAGTTCATTGAACTGCCAATACGGTAACACTTTATAAAAAAACAGATTCGCTCCTCCACGTAATTACGTAAACAACAAAACTGTTTGTATAACTAAAATAAATATGTACTTTCAAATGAATTCCGTTCAAATTAATAACTTACCAGGAGCATAAATCAAAAGTGTTTGAAAAAACTGAAGTCAAAACTGTTGTTCCCTAACAGTACATAGTAGGAAGCAAGGGAATACAATAAAAAACAAAACTGTTGAACGGTACAACCTCTGTGACTCAAACAATTTTGTTGAAAATGTCTCTCCAACGAGCTCACCCTTTTATACTTTCTGACACAGCCCTCCAAGACCAAAAATCAGCCGAGGGACCACCAATGCTCTCATTGGCTACCTCTGGTCTGGAGGGGCGTGGCCAAGTAATACACTGTTCTCCCATGTCTCTAATGTATTAGTTTACCAACAGAAATGTTGCATATTACCCCATGTTAAACAAATTTGTTTTTCGAAAAATCAAAATCAAAATTTCGAAAAAATTTCAAAATGGCGGAAGGTCACCAAACCACTGGGTCAAAAAAAAAAACAACAAATGTGTTGCTTATGTCAATCTGTATATCGAATTTCAACAGATTTGCTGCCTACTCCACAGATTTGTCGCATACCCTGCAGATTTGTTGCGATTAAGAGCAAAATGTACCAATGCTAATTCCATTATCAACAAATTCGTTGTTGAAATTGCCACACTGTGAAGGTTTACCCATCCAACTCTACCACAATGTGGCAGATGGTATTCCCAGCTATGAATAGGACACAGTTATATATACGAAACGGATTTCGTTGGAGCTGCCAGGAAAACGGGATTTCTATATATCGTCTGTTAAGTTCACAAAGGAGCTATAATTATTTTCCTTAATTTCGTTGACTTGCGCCAAAGGTCAAACGGCTGGAGATGGAGCTGTGGGTCCTGACATATTATTGTCTGCCATGACATTTTCTATCACCCTGAATTTTTTCACAATTTTACCCACAAAGACGGACGCAGTCGTCGCATTTCCGCAAATTAAGGAAAATCGTTATAGTTCGTTTGCGAACTTAACAGACGATATATATTATGTGACGAGTGAAGAAAGTTCAAAAGTTGGTACATAAAATCCAAAATCCTTTCTATATACAAATATAACATTTAAAATTCCATATCCACACACGTTTCATATCCTGCGTTATTTATTACTCATAAAATCACAATCAACTATAGTTTGACGCCGTAATTTAAAAAAATTCAGAGCAAAAGAAAAAACGAGAGAGAAATCCTATTATTTAATCATTTGATCATATTTGATGTCAATTTTGTAAATGACGGCTCAACTTTTGAAATTCTTATAACTCGCATTCTGATTAGACTATAATTTTTTTGTACATAAATGCGAGAGTTCTTCAATGACATTGACATTGAAAAGAAACACAAACCAATCATTTACTTTGTGCAACACATGTTTTCAAAAAATGTGTGTAAAATATGTACCTAATACTATATGCGATAAGATCAGACGGTGTCCAAATCAAATTAAAGTTTGATTGATTGATTGATTGATTGAATTATACTAATTTTTATATTAATCTACATGTTTTATCTAACGATAACTTCAAGGATTAAAATACCGGGGATTAAACCTTCTAAATCCATTTATCATTATATACCTTCAAAATTGCCTAAAGCTGACGTAACACACATTGCATTGTCATTTGCAATCCTTCACGTTTCTCTCAGCAGTCAACAGTTAATTCCCAATCAAATTTGTTGTTTGCGTCAGTCCATATAGATTCTGTCATTTCAGTACAATCAACGATATTTTTAACAAAAAATTAAGACCATTTTGAATTTCACACGTACGAATTTGGGAAGAAAAAATGAGGATTTTCCTGTTGTCCTATTTTGCATTGTTAGTTTCGGCCGTTGTGGTCAAGGGAAACGTGGAGAATACCTCCCAAGGTAAACCAAAACTCCGTATAAAAGGGGTACTTGAAAATGTCCCTTGAGGTCCGAGACATTCATTTAGAAAACCTTGGACTTTGCTTTTTTTTTCATTTGTGTTAAAATTGTGTATAGATTTGGAGGAGAAACTGGGAAAACTAGAGACAGCGTTTGTGGAGCTCGAGGAGAAATTCAAAAGTCTTCGTGATGCCTGGAAAGCGGAGGATTATTCAGGTATACAATTCACATTTGATATATAGCAAAATTCAAACTGGAACCGTACAAAAAGAAATAAAATACCATGGGAATTAAGTTTTAAATGTTTAAATGTGTAAATACAGTTCCAATTGGCTTCGTGTACGTTCAACTCCCGCAAGAATTCTCTCCGGACATGATTTGGCCGACCTTGACCTGGACAGAAGTGACTCGAGCATATGCTGGCCTATTTTTCCGGGTCGAAGGTGGAAACTCCGCTCCTTTTGGTTCTGTACAGGCGGAAAGTGGCCCGCGCATCACGCGAGTTGAGTCGTACTTTGCAAAAACTGATGGCAACATTCGACCGTCGACTGGCATCGATCTCCCCATTGGCTCAACAAGTCCCGCGATTTATGCTGGCACGGATGCATGCGATTCATGCAATTCCAACGGCTGGTGGTTTTCAGCACTCCAATTCAAAACCTCCGCTGATGAAGTTCGTCCATTGAATTCCGCCGTCAAAATATGGAGACGAACCGGTTAAATTCAAAAAATTCCACAGTTCACCGTTTTCTCCTCCAAAATAATTCATAATTTATGATTTACCATGACAAATTCAAATAAATCCCACAGAATAATAATTATTATTGCAATTCCTTGGTAATTCTATTAAAAATGATTTCTGTCAGCTGGAGGAAGAAACTCAAGGCAAAACTCGCGAGGAGGATTTGGAATGCAAAATGAGAATGTTCAAATGAAATTTGTTCAATTTGAACCGGGATTTTGAGGCATCGTGGACGGATTTGTCTTTGATATCCTGCCAAATATCGACTATTCAATCCTCGTTCCATCAACACAGCCGTTCTATATACATACACACAAAAAATGCCAAAGGTTTTTTTACATTTATAATTGTGAGAAATGTAGAGGAGTTGATTTAAATATTGCATATCGTCTGTTAAGTTCACAAACGAACTATAATTATTTTCCTTAATTTCGTTGATTTGCTCCAAAGGTCAAATGGCTCAAGATGGAGCTTTGGGCCCTGAGACATTATTGTCTGCCATGACCTTTTCTGTCACCCTGAATTTTTTCAGAATTTTACCCACAAAGACGGACGCAGTCGTATTAGCATTTCCACAAATTAAGGAAAATCGTTATAGTTCGTTTGTGAAGTTAACAGACGATATATATCTGGTTTTTTACACGGTGGAAAAGACTTGTTTGAGCTCGAAGTTTTTCCGCATGAACATGGCGTTTTGATAGACCAATTTCTGAGGGGCTGAAAGAGAGTCCAATTTACAAACCTGGCCATTCTCAAGCCAATCCGGATCCCCTTGATAGAACGAGTCTTCGGCCATGATAAAGGCCACTCGAGAGTCCTTTTTCAATAGTTGATTGACTATAAATTCATATGAACCTTCTACTTCCATTCCAACTTGATGATTCCATAATAATTTGTCCACCATCGAATCATCCTAAAACACCGAAATTACCGAAATTACCCGAATTACAGAATTACAGAATGACAGAATGCCAGCTACACCAAAGGAAAGTTTCCTTTTGGGAAACCCATTGGTGCAAATTAAGGATCCTTTTATCTTTTTCTGATGTACCTGCACGAAATGACCGAGGAATTCCTTCACGGGCGTATCCACGGAAAATCCTTGTTGAAGGAGATCCTCAAATTTTTGAATGACAGGGATGGCGGGAGAAATGATGGCAGAGAGAATGGAGGACGTGTAAAAAGCGTAGATGACAGAGTTGGTCAGCAAAGCAACGAGGACGAGAAGTGAGAGCGAGAAATCCCGTGGGCATTTAGCCGACGCTTTGTTGTCCCAACCTTCATTTAATTCCAGAGGGCAATATAGAATGAAAATGCGGTATACGAGAAATCAATTGGCAATCAATTAAGTCAATCCATTAATGATTAATCCTCAAAAGCCACAGCGGGATATGTGATATTTGATATTTGGAGTCGTCCATTTGACATGTAAATGATGGAAAATTACCTTGTTGACACGCACTCCGAACGACGCCCAGGAGAATCAATGAAAACTCAATGTCGTCGCGGTCGCTCTCATGCAATTCGTTTCCGGTTGCGGAACATTCGGACACAAGTCGTGCAGTCAAGGTTTGCTTGGACATTTTCAAACTACCCGCGTTTTCCCCTTCCTTTTCTACCATTCCCCGACGACGATGACGACGACGACTCCCAAAGCGAAGAAAAAAGAAGTGCAAACAACCCACGGAAATCCAGATGGTAAAGAAAACTAGCCAGAGATTTGGTGCAAAGGGCATGGCAAAAACGTTTTTGGTGGTCCAAGCAGACGGCTGACGAAAGAATATTTTGACCCTGCAGAACAAAGAACTACTATGGAAACGGAATATTAGAAACGAAACGATAAAAAACCCAAGTTTGGAGGCTTTTGTTTTGTTTTGGATAAAATGATGAAAAATTTGATATTCTGTTTCTGTGTAAATTCGGACTCTTCTGAGGAAGATGGTTGAAAGAATTGAAGGGCAGCCACTCGATATTCTTGAATTCCTTGGGAGGAGATTGAAAAATCCGCTTCCTTATCCATTATTTGACGGCTCAATCCCGTCAAACCTTCATTATTCTTACCTGGACTCGTCCAGCCTTTCCCAACCACTGCCAAATATCTGCAAAAAAACGCACAAGTCCTCTCACAATTCCTACCAAACTCTTCACGAAGACTATTTTTTTTAATTAAAATTAAATAGCGAGGGATTGGATTAAATTTTAAATTTGGCGCCTGGCGTCTGAGTACGTGAAATTCAGGCATTGGCGGTAGTCGAGAAGGATATTGACAGCGGATCCATTTGTAAACTCAATTTTCCTTCCATTGTCATAGAGTTGAAAGCCAAGGTCAGCTGTGTAGTTTGGATCCGGCTGAGTCAAATATTCAAATATCCATAATTTACCGCCTTTGCCGGTGGTATAGAAAAAAAATGTTCGGTGCATGAACCATCATCGTTTATATATATATCGTGTGTTAAGTTCACAAACGAACTATAACGATTTTCCGTAATTTGCGAAAATGCTCCTACTGCTTCCGTCTTTGTGGGTAAAATTCTGAAAAAATTCAGGGTGACAGAAAAGGTCACGGCCGACAATAATGTCTCAGGACCCACAGGTCCTTCTTGAGCCCTTTGACCTTTGCAGCAGGTCAAAGAAATTAAGGACAATAATCATAGTTCGTTCGTGAACTTAACAGACGATATATATCGTAGTTTAATGTCTCTCACCTGGCCAACGACTTTGAGTTGAATTCCTTCAAGATTTCGTCGTCTGGCGGGAAATCCGACAAGGTGCGTCATCATATTGGATTTGGAATCGAAATCGAAATCGAAATCGAAATGGAAATGGAATGGAGAGAGATTTTGGTGGATGAATTGAGCGATGGGGATTTGAGCCAGATTTCCATACAATTCGACAATTCCCAACGATTGCGAACCATTTTGAGTCGATGTCGATAGAAGAACGTAGAAATGTTCATCCGCTCGGATTTGAGTCACCAAATCCTTCAAGTCTTCATCAAAAATCTCCCAAATCCAGTCCATGTTGTCATTGTCACCCAGTAAACCCTTCAATTTGGCTTCCAAGTCCTCCGGCCACATGAGGAAAATCATTCGGTAATTTGTTCGCCTCCTTTCCCGACCTCTCGCTAAAACGGACGTGATCTGAGCAAAATTCATATAGATGGACAATCAAATGACGAGAATTAGATTCTGAGAAATGTTGAAATGTCGAAATTTGGGGGTTCGGATGGATGAAAAACTGTACCATGTGAGCAAAGGAGTTGAAATGGAGCCGAGTGCTGGGTTGAATCACCATCAGGAGGAAACCCAAGTGCTTTTCATCCTCCAAAAAAGTCTCATCCAAAATCCAGTTCACGTCCTTCCATTTCTCAAGCGTGTCATTTTCGGAGAGCCAAGTGATTTTGAATGAAGAAGTGCTCAGCCTCTTTTTGGCTGCCCAATCTCCACCACACAAAATAATGTCCGAATATAAATGCCCACTTTCCTTGTCCAGCTGTGTTAGGAAATTCACAAGGAGATTGGAGGCAGTGGGATCTTGAGAAAAGGAAGAAAAAAAAGAAAAAGAAGAAGAAGAAGCTGCTCGAGTGAACTGAGCTAATACAAAGAAGATGAAAAGGCGGATGTCAAATCGGGGGATTTCCTTCCGATTCTCCCAAAGGCCATTTGTTACCATTAAAATATAGGAAATAGAACGGTATTTGACCGCCTGACTGCCAAACCTCAATCTAAATCCAAATCTAAACTCCAATACGGAACCAATTTTGTATTTCATATATAAGAAGACTATCAGATAAATATTTGTTATTTGTTTGTCCATAATTCTTTCCATCTACTCAACTCAACTCAACTATGCAAACAGAGCTTCTCATTCAATTACTTGGAGTGGACAATTAACATGACGGAATCGACTTTTTTTCTCATTTCCTATAACATTTTTTAGAGTGCTTTTTGTAATAGTTATACTATAAAACTTGAACATATGTTTTTTCTTATTTTAGACTGATTGTACAACGCATTCATACGATTTTCCGGAGGATGCATAATTGAATGGAATGATAAACAGTCAAATGTGATTGCCGATTTGCATATTTTATGCGTTGTCAAACTATGCAAATGACTTGTTGATTGCTTGACTGACTATACAAAAAGTCAAACTATATACTTTCCGGCGTTGAATGAATTTCCACAAGTACTTTGACATTTTGTAGAAGTACATGGAAAATTTAATTAATCAAAAACCCAAAAACCAGTAATTTTATAAGACATTTTTGTAGAATGGAAAACGAATCGGCTAAATTCCATTTCCATTTCCATGCGAAAGTTTTCTCTCAATATGTTAATTATTTTCATTTACAATTAGTTGAAAACATGTTGGGGAAACCCGCTTTGAATGAATTACGTTTGCGGATTAACCGTCAATCGTCAATGCACCCGCGTCTTAAATATCGTCAAAGTTTAATTTGGAATCATCGTTAAATGTTGACTTGAATGGCGACTGTCACGTCACGCGGGGAAGGAAATGCGTTTGTGTTTGTGTGTCTGGCATTTGTCTGTGATGGTTACATCCACCACAGATAAAATAAAGGAGATGGTGCGAATTTCCAGAGTTCCTTAAATATTACCGGTGACAAAACAAACAATACTAACAAGGAAAGTTTTTCAGGTGTGACCGGCCGATTGAAATGGGGCTATATGGGAAAGACTGACCCTTCAATATGATTAACTTTGG
>JAIUND010003694.1:0-14763 GCA_034699125.1 Gisinianus flammeolus
CTTTTTAAAGTATTGGAGTATCAAAAGTGCCCTTTTTAAAGTATTGGAGTATCAAAAGTGCCCTTTTTAAAGTATTGGAGTATCAAAAGTGCCCTTTTTAAAGTATTGTAGTATCAAAAGTGCCCTTTTTAAAGTATTGGAGTATCAAAAGTGCCCTTTTTTAAAAATTGGAGTATCAAAAGTGCCCCTGTGAAAAAAAAATTGTACGTAGTGACTTTTTGCTAAAATATCCTCTGGCCGATATATAGAATTGAAAGTGGAGAAGGAATCCAAAGTTTTAAGCTTAAATACCATTTCTAAAGAGTTTAATTTGGTCATTTGGATTCTTTTTCCAAGCATTGTAATAGGGAATTTCTTTTTTTCTCCGTATACTCTTTGTTGTCATCGCATTAAGTCCTCACATTAATGTATTTAATTATTATGAAGTATTATTATTATTACCAGAGGAATTTGTGGTAAAAGTATACAAGGGGCAAAAGTAACCGACGGTTGTGAAGTGATTTATTGCAATAACAAAAGGACAGAGGGCGAAAAGGGAGTCACAAATGCTTGAGGGCCAGGTCAAGAGGATTACTTGCTATTTTTGGTCATGTCTTATGACCTCTATTAGCAGGTAGAAAATAAACAATCTACCATCAAAAAATGGTAGCGTGTTCATGTCAAAGTGTGCTTCAGAACTTGGACGTGTTTAAAATACACATTTAAATGAACCCTTCCCTAGTAGCACAAGCGGGCACCTCGGCAGCCGCATAGCTGCCACATTTGCCGTATCTTATTGTGGTCGCCTATAAGGTGCCGAAAGGGTGCCCATAATTTCTAAAAAGAAATCCGGGTATTTGTATTTTTGTCTTTATTGAAGCAACTTGAAGTAAAACCTTTATTCCAGTCACTAAAGTAAACTTGTCCAAATGTAAGTGAAAACTGAAAAAACAGAATTTTGAATGTAGTCCAAATGTTGCCGGTTTGTAGCCTATACATATATTTCCGTGACTTTGCCAAAATCCGACACGAATTTAGCGGTCTAAAATGTCTCAGATAATATAAGTCTATTTTAGATTTGGATTAGAACTTAAAGTCAAAATTCTATTCAAATTAAGCAATTTTGAATTTAAATCATTTTCCAAATTCCGCCCAGGAATGGCATTTTTCTGAAAATGGACATAGAATTTTTTCTCAATAAAACAAAATACCATGAAAAACTATGCAATAGTTTTCTAATAACCATTGTCCCTACAAGACAGCTTTTAGCTTATATGAACATTCAGATTGAAAATACAGAACATAATCTGTGTAGTACAGTAAATGAAATAACTTGTAGTTTTGTATTGATCAGTGAAACTTCAAATCATTTTCGAGGAATTGACTTTAATACTAGAAACGTATTGGATTCATTTCTATTTCCTTGGGCGTATTGAAATATCTGAGGCTAAATACAAAGGATTTGAAAGAAATTATTTTTTGAATTGTGAGTCATATACCAGAAATATTCCTACTATCAGTAAATTTAAATTCGTGGTCTTTTGGTATAAGATTCGGTATGTAATGGGCAGGGCCTGGGTTCGAATCCCACAGAAAAGTCTTATTTTTTGATTTTTTTTCAAATTTTGTAATAAAAAACGCTGTTAAAACAGTATGGTGATCTCTCAGAAGACTTATAAAGGCAAACCAAGCACCAAAATTCCATTTTACAGAATGCCGATTTCGGGCCAGAAATCGGGACATTTTGTACGCCAGATTGTAGCCGAAAAGTTGCCTAGTTATTGATTGCAGCCTTGTTGCCGGAATTCTGCCTACTTTTATCCTAATTGCTTCCCGTTTGCCGCTGGTGTGCTACTAGGGAATCTCGCTATTCAAATTCAAGCGTTTAGTGAACGAATGGCTGCTGCGCAAGCGCAACAAAGAGTTTGTGTCACGTTAATTTCGCTGCCATAATTTTTTAAAATTTGTTATTATAGCATTAGGTCTTCCCCACACTCTTATATTGTGTGTTTTTCCTTGTCTGGCTATTGTCTCAAGTGCTGCACAAAATATTTTGATTTTTTATTCCTTTTCTCCTTTTTTGGTTTTTTTTTGCACCTAACTTGTCTTTTCTTCAGATCAAAACATTTCAATTGGCATTTTATTGTATTCAAAATTTTGTATTTACTACACCCCGTGTTCGGGCGGACCGAAATCTGACTCGTTTGTTGATCAGAGGGCACTTTGTGTTTAGGCTATTGGTGCCTAACCGTCATTTAACACGTTAATAAAGTTTATTCAATTCAATTCAATTCAATTCAATTGGAGTTGAAATAGTTGGACTTCTTGAGGAAATTGTAATTTTAATTACTGTTTGATACAAATTAAATGGATATAAGTTTGTTCAACTCTTTCCTTCATTTGACATTATACATATATATTCAAAATACATTTCAATATTGTTTAGACATGACCATTATTAAACTGACTAAATTATGGGTGCGTTGGCTTTCCTGCGTGTCGCTCCATGTTGTCTAGCCTGTGTAATGAATGAGTTGCATCCGGGATGACGAAATTTCACAAGGTTCAAGTGAATTTGTTTTTGATCGTACTTAGCCCCAGTGCTGGAGAACTCAAGGGGGCATAAGGAGGAAGCATTGTCGAAGGCTTCCTTACTCCGACCAATTTCGGTTATTTATCTCTATTACTGTTGAAAGTATAATTGATGATCTAGAAAATACATGAATTTTCATTAATTATTAGAAATCTAAAATGAAATGAAGCATGAAATTGATTACCTATTTTACTTCCTTTATTTATTTTAGTAATTAAATTTAGTCATAAGAAATGTAGAGGAAATCTTCAATATTAGTCGTGAAATTATTTACTTAATTTTCTCTCAGTCAAGAGACATTTCTTTGCTTTATTTAATTTTAGTTTAGTTGATAAGGAAAGTCAAACACGAAATTGAAATGGATAAGGATTTACCTATGAGATAATTTTAGTTACGAAAGAAATTTGTAATGTTGAAATTCTATGTTAAAATTATTATGTATTGAAATCTGCCTTGATCAGAAAAGATAACATTTAGTCTTACTAAAATTACCATTTTTATCTCCATATGAATATGAGTTGAGAAGGAGATTTTATATATGAAGAAATGAATAATGCAACAATCAAGAATATAAGGAATCGTCGCAAATCAAGATTCATTCTCACAGGAACATTTGGACATGTAACACATCACGCAATTCAGTCCAGATTTTTTCCTAAAAATCATTGTCAATAGGTTAAACTAGGTTAAGAAGAGAAAATAAATACGAATATTTAATAGAAATGACATTTCTCCTTCTCGCCGGTTTGCTTATAATTCTACTCGTAAAAACACAGTGCAAATTACTGACATGCAACTTATGTGTAAAGGTAAATGCAAAAGTACAACTTAAGTAGATAGAAATTCTGGATAAAAGTCTTAAATTATTGATAGATATTTAATTCGAGCCAGCTCTCAATTTCATCATCAACCAATTCAATTTAATTCTCCTGAAAATTGCTACTCTCTTTCAAGCTCCTTCCGTCCTATTAAAATTATTGAAGGATTAAAGATCTTTATTTTGGAGAAAGCAGTATCAAAAAAATCAATCTTTGTTATTCCCGTTAACAAAAATGGCGCCCTAGTAGTCGACTCGAAGAATTCGGACCAGCCGAATTGTCGAATCGAATTTTCCCCAGCCGGAAAACCGAAAGATTCAAGCTTCAAGAGCTATTTTTCGTGAATCAAGATCAAGAACGTCAAGAATTTTACAACGTTGCTCAGCATTGCCTTTTGTCTCATCAAAGAAATCCACAACATTGCTTCATTTCAATTGTAAGAAGACGTGGGAAATTTTTCATTCAAAAATTTCTGTCGGAGCGACAACACTCCTTATCAAAATCTGAAATTGGAAGATAAAAATTCGAAATCTTTTTTGAAAGTGGAAAATCGACCTAGTGGTCTACTCAGTTTTTTCTGCTTGTCATTCTGATTCAGGATGATATTTTTTCTCAAAAAGTTTGAGCCAGAAAAACCACGAAGGAAATCCTTACATATATGTTAAGTGAGGACCATGCTCTCAGCAACAACAACAAAATTCGTCATTTAAGTGGTCCACAATTAAAAATTAAACCAAGAAGGTTGTTCAGTTTACTCATGGAGCAACTTGAAGTGCCTATATTTAAAGACGTTTCAGATCTGAAACGAATGATTAAAATGATAGTGTATTGGATTAGGTTAGCTAAATTTAAAGTACATAATTTAAGAAATCCTAATGATAAAATTGATAGAGTGGTTGGAACTCCAATTTTAATCAAATTGCGACAATCTGAGAAGGCTTTGGTACGTCTAGCTCAGCATTAAATGTTCAATCATGAACTGTGTATACTACTTAACCAAGAACAACTCCCCAAGAATAATCGACTTCATCGTTTGTATCCATTCAACGATCAAAAGAAAATACTTTTCGTGGGAGGAAGAATTCAAGAATCCGATTTGAAGTGGAATGAGAAGCATCCGATTCTGACGACTTTTGATCATCCCCTATCAAATCCACTAGTAAAAGCTGAACATGAAAACACCCAACACGGAAGAGCTCACATCATCATGTTCAGAATAGCCTCAAAATTCAGAATATTGAAAGGCAGAAAGTTAGCAAAATCCATTGTCAGAAATTGTATTACGTGTTTTTGTCATTGAATTGAATTGACTTTGTTAACGTGTTGAATGACGGCTACGCAATTACATAAGTACAAGCATTAAGATCTGCAAATGAGTCACAAAATAAAAACACTAGGCGGAGCGATTTTCTGGAGATGTTGCTTGTTTTGAATTTTGTTCTGATGGTCATCCTTTAAATCAATTTATAGGTGATCTTCCCAGATCAATAGTACACCTTTCTGGACATTGGAATTGACGCAGCTGGACCATTCTATATCCGGCAAAACCTCACGGACAAAGATAAAAGAATTTCCAAGAAATCTCGTAAGGAAGTCATTGGTCCAAGACCGAAGAAAAATAAATTCATTATAGAAGAAGTTGAAACAATCAAGATTTGGATTTTAGTATTTATTTGTATGAGTACTAAAGCAGTAAATTTGGAAGTTGTCAAGGATTTGTCCACAGATGAATTTATGAAGGCCTTGACAAGAAATTCAAACCCAAGAGGATATCCGAGAAATATCCATACAAATCTAGGTACGAATTTTACTCGAGCAGCCAAAGAGATAAAAACCAGGATGGAGAGAAATAAAATTCAATTACAAGTGTCATCAAATGATCTTGAAATTAATTGGATATTTAATCCACCAGCAACTTCTCATATGGGAGGTCTTTAAGAGGCTGCAGTAAAAAGTATGAAGTCCCATTTAAAAAGATCCATTAAAAATTCTATATTTGATTTGGAGAAGATGCAAACTCTGCTCGAAGATATTGCCATGATTTTGAATTCTCGTCCCTTGAATCCCGTGTCTGAAGATATTAATCTCACATATTTAACACCATCCCATTTTCTAATTGGTCGGCTATCTCGAGATGTTGTAGATCCCGAGCCTGAAAATAATCCTGGCGATAAAAAGAAGAAGTCACTGATTGAAGAGTACGCATGGATCAAGACAGAATCAAAGAAATTTCAGGATATTTGGAGCCGGGTATACCTTCAATCTTTACAGAGGAGCATAAAAAGGACAAAGTCCAAGAAAATATAAAAGTGGGCAGTTTGGTTTTAATTACAGATAATTTGTTACCTAAAAGGAATTGGAAAACGGGTCGTATTGTGGAATTACATCCCAGAGCGGGTTCTAAAATTGTCCGAGTAGTGACCGTTAAATTCGACGGAAAATATCAAGAAGATATTAACGGGAATATTATTCCGGATTCTTTAGTGTTCAAATTTCAGCAGAAGCATATTTCTGCTTTGATTCCTTTTCCCAACGAGGATTGGTAATGTCCAAAATAATAAATGCATACATACATAATAATAATACTCTTCCCATGATTATTATGTGATAGGAAATCCTATGTATAATTTGCTGAAAAATATTATGATGAGGGATTGTTGTATCATAAAAATGTGTTCCTCATGGGAGGAATTTTGAGAATTGCCAAATTAATTATAATTTGTTTTATTTTGAATTCAATTTGGTATGATATTTAGGAGAGATTGATGGAGACCATGAGTGGAACAATTAAGATTGGATGTGACACAACCCAGACTATTACGACCGTAAAATCATCTGGGTTGCGTATAGAGGAATATTCAATTATATTTTTCACATCGTTTATTAAATTCATAATTGTCACGTCATGTTTTCTCCTCTCTCTTAAATATAGATTTGTGTTTGGCCATGGGCCTAAGAAAATTTTATTCGAGTCGTCGTACAAAGATGTAATACATTTTCATTTCACACATAAAACACATATTATTTACTTAGTACTTACTTTACATTAGGTACATATGTATTTTGTCTCTAGCTAGTAAATAGGATTACTAGAAAATAAGAAAAATTGAATAAGTAAATTGAATTGTTTAAGATGAATTTCCTAGTAAGTAAGTAATTTATATATTCAAATTATTACAAAGCTCCAGCTTGAAAGTATGTAAACTTAAAATGGTCCAAGACCTAAAAGTATAAAATTGAACAGAATGTTAATCTCCTGTGTGAGATAATTTAGAGTGCTTTCTAAGATAGGATAATTTGGAGCGTTAAAATAGTTCAAATGGAAATATCACTTTGATATTTCATATAGTCAGTCAAGACTCTTTTGTCGTGTCAAAGAACACATTATAAATATAATATTGTTCAGATATTGTTCCCAGTAAAATATCAAGTCAAATAAGTTAGGTATTTTTTCTCCTGTAAAAAATACAAAGATAATAGTTATTATTACATGTTTAAGATGTCAAATATACATATTTATTATAAGTTCAAATGAGAGGATTCTTATCACAGTTAACCATCTCCCTTGAACTATACACAACACGATGCTTTTGGACGATGATTCCCATCATCACTTGGATAACTTTTAATATTCAAGATAACTTCGCTGTCAGAGTTCAACAGATCGAGTCGACAATTTGGATCCTCTTGATCATATATTTCTCCATGTTGGAAAATGTAAATAATAAGTCTATATAAGTAGCGATTTAAGATAGAAGCTAATTTTAATTCCTTTATAAGAGAATAAATGAAAAGTGTCAGAACAAACCTTAAATTGTAATTCTTGTCGTAAAGGACGGAAGTTATTATATTGATCCGTTCTTGAACATAAAAACCTAATCGTGAAAAGCTATAGCGGCTATAAGTACAGAATCATAAAACTACAAAGGAGTTAGAGTCTCATATTTTTGTAAATTATAAATTTCAATTATTTATTTAAAAGAGCTACAAGGGCATTAATTTACACCGAGATATCGGTTTCTCCTCCTCCCATAATAAATTTCAAGCATGAGCCTCAACAGATCTTCTCTTTCCCCGTAGAGAGTTGCCCTATTTGTAAGGAATCTCAACATCTCAATCATTGCCCCCTTCCCGCTGCTGTTGGGGCACACCTAAAGAAAGAAATTGTGATGAAAGCATGAGCATGCTTGAATTGTTTGGGTACTCATTTTTCCAACAAATGCCTATCCAGGGGATTCTATCCGACAGGTAGAAAGGAGCATAGTACTATGCTATGTAGGGACGGAGACTCTACTCATCCACAACAACAACAACGGCGGAATAATTCCTCGCAGATGGTGTTGGATTAACAAAACATCACAGAGTAGGTGGAATTCCATCTCACTCAATGGGCCACTACTCAAATGGAAATTCCGGTCGATATCCCGAAAGAAAAATTGAGAATCAATTCAGATCGTCCGGTGAATAAACAGTCGAATCTCAAGATTGTCCAACACCTTAATCCGAGTGTTGGAAATGGACAGTTTTATTTCAAAACAAAAAGAAATTCACTCTCACTCATCATACAAAACGATACATTGTATCGGTGGCCAAACTATTTGACCGCCCTGAACTCGTCGCTCCGGGAAAATACCCCTCCAGTCCATCTGGATTAATAAAGTAAAATGGGATGAAGAGGTCACTCCAAAGGTCTGGAAGTTTGGGAGAAGTATCAGAAGCAGCTTCAGAATTTAGCGAAGCTCGAGGTCTCTCGACTGGTCACTCCTGACAGAAGGTTAGAGGAAATCGAGTACGAGCTACACTGTTTCTCTGACGCTTCAATAGATGCCTATGGAGCCACCGTCTATCTTCGTTCTCAAAACGAAGATGATGACTGGATCTCCCACCTGGTTGCTACCCGATCTAGAATCGTCCACATAAAAAAGCCCTCAATTCCCCGGTTGGAATTGCTTGCGGCTCAAATTGGAGCTTGCCTTACCAATGAAGTCATCCAGTATTTGGAGAATAGAGTAGAATTCACTCAAATTTGCAACTGGGCCGATTCAGAAATCGTTCTCCCGTGGTTGACGAAAGATGCAGCAGACATCCAGATGTATGTGGGAAATCGGGTAGCCGATATCCACCTCTCCGAAGGAGATAGAAGAACTTGGCACTGCGTCAGGACCGGAGTGAATCCAGCGGTTGTGCTGTCCAACGGATGCTTCCCACAAGAACTCATCGACCATGGTTTCTGACGGCATGGATGCTGGGTCGACTGGACTCCCCATTCGTACCAGAGAAGAATATCCCTCCTTCTCCAGCCGAATATAATATGGAGACGAAGATTCCCGATCAATATGCAAATTGGTGAATCAACTTTTAAGGTAAAAATATTCTACGTATTCTCTGATCGATATAGAATGACAGCCATCATGGCTTACTTTCATCGATTGATCCAATATAAATTGACGAGAAGAAGGGCCGTGGATCTACCCAACACAAGTTGACTGGATTATCTTATCTCAGAGAGCTCCGACAAGCGGACAAGGCCCTTCTCCGGCTGGCTGAGGCTGAGATGTTTTATCAGGAATAAGAGATGGAGTCCAATTACCCAACAAGTGCGGATTGACTTGTCCCGACCCCTTCGTCGACCGTGAAGGTCTCCTCAGATTAGGCGGAAGAATCCAGAGTTCCTTACTTAAATATAATAGCGAGAAATTAGAGCGACACCCTATGACTCTTGGTTGGGACCACATCTTCTCAAACCTCCTTTGACAAATACATCACAAGACGCTTCATGACGGAGCCCACTTAATAATGTTCAAAATTGCAATTAAATTCCGGATCCTCCGACGGATGAAACATGCTCGCACAATTGTCTCCAATTGTCGAGATTGCTTCCCTCACGTCTGCGATCCAATCCTACGGCAGATGGGAAACCCTTCCCCCTCTCGAGTCAACAATTCGTTTGCCTTCCGAAATCTTGGGATCGATGGAGCCGGAATTTTTTCCACAAACGGACCCTCAAACTGGATAAAAGGAAGGAAAAGAAGACTTGGAGATCATCCAGTGCAATGAAAGGAAACAAACGAGGGAAATTCCTCCCAAAAAAAGAAATAGATGAGAAAGAGTACAAAGTTGTGAAAGTATGGGTCATCCTGTTTGTATGCATATCAACCAAGGAAGTCAACCTGGAGGCCAAAGAGCTCTCCGCCTATGAATTCATAATGGCTCTCGTGCGCCACACAAATCCAAGAGGATACCCCACAACCATCCGATCGGACCTTGGGACAAGTTTTGTCGGAGCTGCCAAAGATATAAAGAATTGAATGCGTCAGAATAAAGAGCAGCTCAGTAATACAGCTCCAGTGCAACATCGAATTGAATGAATATTGAATCCCCCAGCCACGCCCCACATGGAAGAATTGTGGGAGGCAGCTTTGAAAAGGATGAGGACTCATCTGAAGAGGACCCACCGGACCCAAACTCTGGAGTACACACAGTTTTACACTGTGTTGAGTGATATCACCATGATAATGAACTCCCGTCCCAAGATTTCAATGATGTGACCTATTTGACTTCGTGTAATTTTCTTGTTGGACGAGCATCCGAGCCAGAAGAAAATTGCCGGGGAAAGAAAAAGAGAGATCTGATCTCTCAATACCGTTTCATCAAGGCTGAGACGCAGGGATTTTGGACGATCTGGTCTCAAATCTACAGTAACTCCAGTCTTGGGTTGGAGTGCAGCACGGCTTTCCAATGCTTTTCCCCATGCTTTACCCTATGCTTTCTCCCGAATCTCCTTCCCATTCCAGACACTGTTGCCGCATATGGTGGGCAATGCTTTCTCCCTATGCCTTTTCCCACACCTACAAACTTCCCCCGGGAATACTGCTCAATGCTTTCTCCCGGCTCTCGGTCAATGCTTTCTCCCGGCTCTCGGTCAATGCTTTCTATCGGCTCTCGGTCAATGCTTTATCCCGGCTCTCGGTCAATGCTTTCTCCCGATGTTTTCTCCCACACCCACAAAGTTTCCCCGGGGCATCCTGCTCAATCGTTTCTTTCGGCTCTCGGTCAATACTTCCTCTCACACACACAATAATTCCCGTCCACAGATTTTCCTTAAGAATCTCATTATTTATTCACGTCTTGTAACACATGAGTAGCTTTAATGTGATACATTTAATGTAAAAATAGGGCTTGATAATTAAAAATTCTGTCTTCTGCAGTGTCGTTCATACTTGCCCACTCGAGTGAATTGGACGAGACAATCCGGAAATGGACATTGAAACCTTGGCCGCCCGTGAATCAAAATGTCGTTGTTCTTAGCACCAGTTGTCGATAACACAGCTCCGCAAATTCCGCATGTAAATGCCATGCGACCCTCTGGTGGATCAACCCCTTCCAAGTTGGGAATAAATGGCTCGGCCTCCTCCTCGGGTCCGTCATTCCGAGCACCCACACGAAGTGGTCGTGGAATTAAACGTTTGACAAGAGGTTGTGGGTGCGGAATGGGGGCGTGTTCGGGAATTTCGCCTTGACCTTGACCCAGAGCCGCCCCGCCGAGGTTGCCAGGGGTTGCTCACATCCAGGCCGGGACACAAAGAGGTTGCAAAAAGGCCGGGATTTCGAATTCATAAAGGCCGGGATTTAGGCCAGGCATCTATTTGGATATTCTTCCGTCAGTGAGAAAGGGAATTAGTATGTATACACAACCCAATAGAATGCAGGGAGCTTCGCTCCCTAATTGCACACTGCTACAGATCGATAAAAAATCGCTCAAAAATGGGAAAAGGTAACTTCCGAAGATCACATGTTATAATATATTTTAATGTTGTACATGACTTGAAGTGCCTTAATATTGAATATCTAAATTTTTTGAACATGGCAAATTTGTCAAAATAAATTCGAAACATGAAACAAAATTTCCCATTCCATGCATTTTAAATGCAGAAACTTAAAATGCTCATAACTTCTAAAGTTCGCAAAAGTTCGCGAGCAAAATTGTACCACAAATATTGTGACAGCATATATTTTTGTTGTTTTATCAAAGTTAGCTGCAACAATCCGCAACCTTACAAAAAATTGCATTTGTAAATATGAAGAATTCCACACACAAATATATTGTAAGAGTTCAACGCCATTCAGGTAAAATTTCATGACTAACGTGAACCACAAGCAATTTTTTTCCTATTGGAAACAAAACTA
The DNA here is from genome assembly GCA_034699125.1 of Gisinianus flammeolus. Taxonomy (NCBI): domain Eukaryota; kingdom Metazoa; phylum Arthropoda; class Collembola; order Symphypleona; family Katiannidae; genus Gisinianus; species Gisinianus flammeolus. Next base: position 11,578 of record JAIUND010003694.1, read on the forward strand.
AAAAAAAAACATTCATTTTGATTTTGTGGCTTGAGCACCACACTGAACTTTGAACTATGTACCTAATACTAAGTTTTTGGTTATCAAAATAATTAGCGAAAGTTTTTCAAGGCAAAATAAATGTTGTGCAATTTCGACACCACTCAAAACAAAGTTCCTTAAAATTGGTCTCGGTAGTACTTTAAGAAAAAAAGTCCCACAGATGGCGTGGATGATTTTTGAGCGAAAATATTGCTTTCTGTAGCAGTGTGCATTGCTTGTAAAAATTTATGTGGTTTTAAGGAATGGAAGTTGCATTGACCCCAAAAGGCCGGGATTTCAAAATTACATCCACCTTCGAAAAACTGACGGGGCGGCTGTACCTTGACCCGGATCTGTTGGGTCAAGGCAGACTGGGAGGACCATCTAAAAATTACAGACATTTGTATACTTTCTATTAAAGCGTGCGCATTATTAAAGACGTACAGCATATTGTGGTATGTTTCTTACGACAATTAGAAAGTCAATGAATGTACCATAAATGGTCTCAGCATCCCGTGAATCCTCAGATACTTCCTCCACTTCATGCTCCTCCTCACTCCACACTCCTCCTCACTCCTCCCCCACTCCACACTCCTCCCCCACTCCATGCTCCTTCTCACTCCATACTCCTCCCCCCCTCTATGATCATCCTCTAATCCAAGGTCCTTATCCTCTTCCTCGGAGGATTGGCCAATTTCGATCTCCGGTCTCTCCTGTACAACGACATCATGGGCAACTTGTGCAACATGTACAACTTGATCACTATTAGAGTCCGGATTTGCCTGGGGGGAACTGCCACAAAATCGGATATTGGCGGATAACGACGGGCCTCTGAATACCTCTGGATGGAACCGGTGACACGATGTGTAGATGTTTCCTTATTTCGGTAAGTCGTTTTTTGGAATGCTAGACACTGCTACACGAAAACAATTCCGCTGATAAAGATGCTCCTTGCACTCCGGTTGGGCCAGGCGGCTGCAGATTCGGCCGATTGGAATTGTACAGCTTGGTCTCCGGCACTGCATATTCAACGTATATTGAAAAATATACATAGAGAACATTTTTTGTATTATATTCGCTCTCAAGTTCTGATTCCAGACATAACAATGTGTAATACGGAATGTAAAAATATATTTATGGAATTCGGAAAAAGCACACACCTTCTGAGTTGTGAGCAGAATAGTCGAAACCGTACAGAGGAAGGCAAGTATTTGTAATATGCATATCAGAAAATCACGGACTTCAAGAAAGTTGTCTGTTTTTAGTAAAAAAGCGTTTCTTTTGAACACATTGGCTGCGTTTACAATTAAAGTAAAATTCACTTTTAAAATGCAGTCGTGAAATCTTCGGTGGATATTTTGAACCTCTTTTGTTCGCTCCCAGGGCAAGGATTACTCGACAACCGATGCTTTCTCCCAATTCACATGCACGTTGATTTCTCAGTCAATAATTCCTCTCCATTTCAATATTTCTATTTATGTCTGGTGCGTTTTTTATTTCTTTGGTGTCGACATTGTTTGACGTTGTTAAACATTGTGCACAACAGTCATTTCCTACATGTACAGAGGTCATTTATAATGTTTTTAACACCTTTTTTATGTCCATGTATTCAATCCGGAGAAAGCATGTACGGAGAAAATATTTATTCCACTGTGTAAATTTTATGTGTGATAACGGACTTGTACTGCACCTTTACTAGGATTTTCCCAATCCATTGTACAACATGCCACATTTGACTCAAAACCAACTTCAAGCTCTGTTTGAAATGGATGGTTTTGGAATTGTCAGTTTCTGTCGACTTGTGCGTGATCCGAACCGTGCATTTTCTGTCATTCGTTATATAGGACTGATCACCTTTAATGACCATCCTGTCTGTGAAGGTTGTGCTGGTGTGATGCAATTAATCGATAAACCCGGTGAACAATCTCGCTATGCTTGGAAATGTGCACGCCCCTGTCGAAATCTCGTCACAGTTTCATCAGGAACCATTTGTGATGAAACTAAAATTTCTTATGTGAAAGTTTTGAAAATCATGATTCACTGGTTTTTTGAAGTACCAGTAACATCAACAACAGCTCAGCTTAGCATTTAAAAGAGCACAGCTATCTATTGGTATCGGCTGTGCCGACAAGTTTGCCAAAAAAACATCATTGCCTCACTTGACATTTGCATCGGTGGGGCGGGACTCTATGTAGAAATTAGACCCATATATGTAAGAGAAAGTACCGCCGCGGGCGAGTTCTCGTGAGTGAACACGTTTGGGTGATTGGTGGAAACTGTCGTGAGACAAAAGAGGGGTTTATGATGGAGGTGAGCCAAATATATTTTCACATACATTTTTATTTTGTAGTTCTAAAGCTTTCAACAGGAGGCGCGACAGTATATTAGGTTTTTAATTTTTTTAACTAAATTGTGCAGGTTCCCGCAGACAGGGCCGTACTCTTTGGCCAATTATCCCAAAATACGGCCAAAATACACCCGGGATGGAAGGATTATTTTCCATGATGACGCTCGTGTTTACAGGCCGTTGCACTTGCCAGCAAGAGGGTGCTTTGTTCGTTCGTGTCGTCATTCACTCCCAAAATTTAATCAACCCTGGAGATCCCAATGCCCACACTCAAAGTATTGAACGCCAGTGGGGTCTCGTGAAGGGAAAGATCCGAGTATTTTTTGGTGAAAAAAATCTGGATATGTATTTGGGAGAGTACCTGTACGATAACCAGTCGGAAATGAAAGTCACCGACGACAGAGAGCGCAGGGAAGTTACGTTGAGAAATTTTTACACGGTGTAGGTCGAGTTTTTTCAGGAATAAATAGAGAACATTTATAGTTTTTTTATTACTAACCTGTCTTTAAAAAAAATGTGAATAAATAATGAAATTCTATAGGAAAATCTGTGGACGGGAATTATTGTGTGTGTGAGAGAAAGCATTGACCGAGAGCCGGGAGAAGGCATTGAGCAGTATTCCCGGGGGAACTTTGTAGGTGTGGGAGAAAGCATAGGAAGAAAGCATTGCCCATCACATGCGGCAACAGTGTCTGGAATGAGGAGATTCGGGAGAAAGCATAGGAGAAAGCATAGGGAGACAGCATAGGAGAAAGCATAGGGAGACAGCATAGGAGAAAGCATAGGGAGACAGCATAGGAGAAAGCATAGGGAGACAG